>CM054127.1:122322874-122530046 GCA_028751855.1 Ambrosia trifida
TCTTCAAGTTTGGCAACCTTGGCCTCCGCGTCATGGGCACGACGGCGGTATTTGGCAATCTCGGCTTTGAAGGCAGCCTCTTTTTCAGCAAGACTGGCCTTCTCCGCCTCCACCTGCTCCATATCCCGCCACAACGCCGAGTCACGGCGCCGTAACGAGTCCATCATGGATAGTTGAGTCGCCTGGTTAACGCACAAGGCGGCTATCAGGTCTTCACGACTCAACATATCCTGGTGAGTGCGCTCATAGGGAGGCACCACCTCGCTGACAAACTCCTCGGCAGCCAAGGAGTTGGAAAACAATGTGTTTTCCCTTATCGCCCAGCGAGGGCGCCAGATGGCGTCACCACCAGACCAGCAAGAGCCGTCATAGACTCCTGCTGACCCCCCAACCCTGGAAGCCTCGCGCCGATCCCGGCGCGAGCCGCTCCCACCAGCTCCAGAGGCGCCCTGCTGGAGCAAAGCCCTCTCAAAGGCATCCCCTCCATCGGGAGCCATTTCCTGGCTCTCAACTTCGGCACGCTCCCTTGCAGCGCGCTCCTCAGCAAGCTTGGTTTTTTCCTCCAAGAACTTTTGCTCTTGGAGGCGAAGGCGGTCCGCCTCAGCCTTCTTGTCTGCCTCAGCCTTTCTTGCGGCTTCATCGGCAGCAGCCTTCTTCTCCGCCTCAGCCCGGCGGCGGGCTTCATCGGCTGCCGCTTGCTTGGCAGCAACGGCCTTCTCAGCCTCAGCCTTTTGCAAGGCTTCATCGGCCCGCGCCTGCTCCTGCGCAAGCTCCTGCTCCCTCCACAAGGCATCCTCCTCCCTTCCACCCGCTTCGGCGGAAGAAGACAAAGGTGCAGAGGGCACAATCTTCGGCGCCACTACAAATCAACAATAACATTAATAATAATACAATGAATGAAAATAGAAAAGAAGAGAGAGGAGGAAAAAAGAACTTACCAGGAGTCTTTTTCCTCAATAACTTTTGGAAGAGTGGTTGGCGCGCAGGGGCGGCACCAATGCCCATGCTGAAAACGGGCCCGCCATCGCTACCACTTCCAACAGGACCCTTGGAAATATTAACTGGGTCCGGACCAGGCACTGATCCCTCACCACCTCCAGCGCCAGACGCGACTGGAGTCTCCTTCACCGGCCCAGCGGTCCGCGACCTCTTCCTCTTCTCCAGCTGAGAAGATTCCGCTTCCTCGTCATCCTCAGAAGGAGGGCCATCCTTCCTCCGTCGACGCCCTTTTACAGCTTCTCCTGCTGAAACGGAAGAACCCGAGTCAGAAAGGGTAATCATGGCTCGGTACCTGTGCCTCCGCGGAGCGTGCTTCCAACGACCACGCCTCGCGGACGAGCCTACCGGCGGAGTCTCCCCTACAGTATCATCTCCGAAAATACTATCAAATAAAGGGCTGGGAGGCTCACCGGTTGTGTAATAAGGTTTGGGCGCAGCAGTTAAATCCGGGTAGTAGAACCGGTCAGCAAGCGCGTCCAAACAAGAAGTTTGACCCTCCGCCAAAGGCCTCCACTTGATACCTTTCTCCTGACGGGCGGCATAAAACTCAAATTTACTTACACCTGCAATATTAACAAACAATAAGGAAATGAGCACAGGAAACACTAATAATGATAATAATAAAGACATTATACTTACCCTCCTGCGCAATATATGGCTCTTTACCCGCCCGGATGCCATTTCGACTCATCCCCAGAAGAAAGAAAATACCCTCCGTCAGGTTCTGGAATTCCAATTTAGTGGCATTGGCGGTAAGGGCAAGGAACCACTCCTGCTTCTTGAAGTCCTTGGGCACAGGAATGTCCGCCACCCGCTGCCCATCCCCTATCACCTTCCAGGGGAGACTAATGGGGATCACACCCCTCTTCACGAAGAAAAACTTCTCCTTAGCCCAATGTAAGGACTTAGGAGTATGGGTGGCCATGGGCGGCACCTTGGGACGCGGCTTGAAGGAGAACCACATCTCATCCCGCGCCATAAAGTAGAAAACATTGAACCGCTCGACAGTGGGTTCAATGTCTAGGGCGCGACAAGACGCTTCGAAATGAACTAACCGCAGCATCCCAAAAGCGGTTAGTTGTGTAGGACCAACACCATAAGCCACCATGGTGTCGATCTGAAACCGAGTACACGGCAGGCGGAACCCACACTTAGCAAAGTGGGCCTCGTACAACGCCAACTGGCCGGTACCGGCCGAGAGGACAGTGCTGGTCGGAGTTGGAAGGGTGGGCTCCCACTCCGGCAAGATCCCATACATAACAAGAAACCGGTTGAAGGCTTCTTGACTCCAAACACAGCAAGTGTTGGACATCAGTTTCCTCTCTTTGATTTTTCCTCCTTCAACGGTGGTCTCCTGCTCCACCTCCTCCGGCTGCTCGCCCAAAACCTCCTCAGAAACACTAGCACTTTCAGACATGATAATGAAAAATCTGGAAAACTCACCGGAAAATTTGAAGATCAAACGAAATCTTCAACGAAAGTGGGAAATAAGAAGTTAACTGACCAGAAAACAACACGAAGATGAAAAGAAGACACCAACGTAGAAGAAATATGAAGTTTCAAATAAATCTTCAAGATCAAGATCTTCAAAGATTAACCGGAAACTTCAAACGGAAATTCACCGGAGAATGAAGAGAGAAGAAAAATGGAAGAAGATTAGAGAGCATAACCGTTCAAATGAGCCACAACAGGCCTTATATACTCATCGCATTTATGGCAAGGGGACCCACCGGGGGAGTGTAAACCGTCACAACTTTTCAAATTCCGTTCACAAGATGATGACACGTGTCCGCAATAAAAACGAGTGGCCTGGATGGAAGTGTATGACAGTTGTACACTACACAGGCGCTGGATGATCGACACGTGTCAACAGATCTCACAACATCAACCATTCAAGCGCGTGGCAAGCCACGCGCCTGACAGACAGCACGTGCCCTTCGACACGTGGCACAACCTCAACCATGCAGAAAAAATGTCAGACGCGTGAAACCCCACGCTCCTGACACAGACGAGATATTGATAATTGCAACCGCGATGGGACATGTATCAGTCTGTACAACCAGACAGTCACTGACACATCAGCAACCACTAAACTTCCCTCAGAAGTAATTGATCATTCGAATTCCAGGCGCATTTATTCCAATTTATGAGAGACAAATTCAATGCTAATGATTTGGAATTTATCACAACTCCAGACCCGCATTAAATTACTCCAGCAGCAGTAAATTTCTCAGCGGAAAGTTGACGTAAACTTTCAGAAGACGTTCCCCGCCCAACCACTGCAACGTTGGGGCGGAGAACGCCATCCTCAGCGGAAAGTTGACGTAAACTTTCAAAAGACGTTCCCCGCCCAACCACTGCAACGATGGGGCGGAGAACGCCCTCCTCAGCGGAAAGTTGACGTAAACTTTCAAAAGACGTTCCCCGCCCAACCACTGCAACGATGGGGCGGAGAACGCCCTCCTCAGCGGAAAGTTGACGTAAACTTTCAAAAGACGTTCCCCGCTCAACCACTGCAACGATGGGGCGGAGAACGCCCTCCTCAGCGGAAAGTTGACGTAAACTTTCAAAAGACGTTCCCCGCTCAACCACTGCAACGCTGGGACGGAGGACGTCCTCCACGGCGCAAATCTGACGAAAAACGGAGAAATACGTTTCCCGCCTATGTTTTCTCAAATCAGAATAATACCCCCAAAGGCTACAACGCAAGCAGATGAGCTTTCATCCGCGACTTCCACATTTCGAGTCTAGCACTCCACCTCCTCATCAGCGAGCAGGAGAAGCCCTAGACTAGGGGGACTTGAAGGGATAGGGAGCCTAATCTGAAAGGCGCCCCTATCCCCACTAAGTAACAACCCTGCGCCACGTCACGGCGCAGGAGCATACTCGCGCGAGGACAGCCAATCAACATCCTCGCGCGATGGCACAGATGATAAGCAGCAACTAATACCTGATACGCGCGTGCCATCACACGCGGAAGATTCCCTTGGCACGTCAAAGGAGGTACAAGGGACGACAAAAGGAAGATTCATAAGGATCTGTGTCAGAGCATACACCACCAGAAGGCGGACACGTGTCCAACTACAACAACGACCACACTGTAGGCGGACGTCATCAACAGTGCCTCGTCCTTTCCCGCCACTTCCAGAAAGACTATGGGCTTGGGCCTCGGTTGGGCCCAAGCCAATGATGTCACTTGTGGGCCTCTCCATGCGGTCCACTACTAAGTCTATAAATAGCATCAGATACAACTCATGTAGGCATTCACAAATACAACCATCACTACTATATTCATCACTTGTAATTCTCTCTTGTTAGCAATAATATTCCGGTGCCTTCACAGTGGACGTAGGTCATTAACGACCGAACCACTTAAATCTCTTGTTCATATCACACACAATACATATCACACTCACCTTAATAAACTCTCGGGTTGTCATAACGGTTTGGGTAAAGGATTAAACCTGCAGTTACGTAAGTATTAACCCCCCGGAGGTTAGTCTTAATCTCCGGTATACTTATTGTTTCTTCAGATGACCTAAAAAGTTAGTTTTGCAATGAGTGTCTATATATACACACAAATTACACATATATAATACGTGTAGTTAGTTATATGTGAGTAAATATGAAGGTTTAGGATGTTAGGAGGAACAATGCGCTTTTCAGGTTTTAAGTTTCTTCTAAAAACTAAAGGTTTATTCAACTAGCCTTCTTTCGATTATTGATTTGTTTCTTTGATGTGTTATAAAAAAATTAGTCTCCGAATAAGATGACCTAAAAAATACATAGTTTCTGGAAAAGATGATCGGCGAGAGGCTAATCAGGAATGGGAAAGAGGTCGGGCTAATTAGGGTATGCGGAGTGAAAAACCGTCTGAGAAAATGAGAATACTGTTCCTCTGGTTATGCCACACATCGAGGAAACTAGAAATTTGTCGAAGAGTCGGGACGACTCCGAGCACCCTTAATAAATTGACAAATGATGATAACTAACTAAATGGTTTTTTTTTTTTTAAAAAAAAATTCTAAGATTTAAGAATGAGAAATGAAATTTATCTAACATTTATATAAGGAAAATAAGAAGTGATTTTCAAAAGGGAATGAAAAAAATTAGGAAAAAAAATAGCTTTTAAAAAAAAGAAAAAGAAGTGATTTTCCTTTGACTACCTTTTACGCACATGTTATTTCTTTATAACACGTTACATGTAATCTACCCAAAACCTTTCAAAAAAAAAAAAAAATGTAATCTACCCAAAATTACTTTCGCCAGGATAATGACGATAGCAGCTCCTCATCTCACCCACTCACTACTCGCCAATCTTCCACAGTCACGCCTCACATTACTACGCCCCACCATGGCGACCCCCATCTCCAACACCCCCCGAACCACATCCAACCACTTTACAGACCATCACCCATCCCTAGAAGTCTTGGGCGGAGCCCATGACTCATTCTGTCCAGCCATCAAGACCCATCTGAACCGTCCCTACAACCACTACCCAGTCTTAGCCACAAACCGCCACATCGAAACCATCTTCGCCGCTTTTTTCCGAACCATTCCCGATGTTAAGCTGAAGCGAGAGTGTTTAAGAACCCAAGACGACGGTACCGTCACCCTTGATTGGGTCTCCGGCGACTCCCGCAACTTACCGGCAAACTCCCCAATCTTACTCTTACTTGTCAGTATACACTTTTCCTCTATAAATTTTAATCCAAATTTGTTCTGAAATGAGAAGTAGCTAGTTTTATACACAGTGCCGGCTCAACAGTGTTACTAACTCAAGCTAGGGCTTGGGCCTCCATAAAAATGAGGCTTCATTTAGAAAAAAAAAATAGTTTATGCATGAATTTAACCATGAAAAATAAATTTTATACACACACGAGATATATCTTTTAAAACATTTTATAACTTAGTCAACTATAAAGTTTTTAGTTTATTATTGGTGGTCTCAAGTTTAGGAAAGATATAGGGTTTATATCAAAGAGTTTGTGTTTTTATGAAAAGGGCTCTGACATTTTCGTTTGCTTTGGGCCTTCGAAAACATTGAGCTAGAAAATACCCCTGTTTATACATGTCCAGTGCAGTGGGTATTTTAATGTGATAATAACATATGTATAGGATGATTAATTGCATGTGTATATTAGATTGTAATGTGATGCGAATAGGGTTGCAATGGTGTGGGAGACATATTACATAACATGTTATATATTTGGTCTAATAGTGCAGCCTGGTTTGACCGGAGGAAGTGATGATTCATATGTACGGCACATGTTGGTGAGGGCTAGAAATAAAGGGTGGCGTGTGGTGGTCTTCAATAGCCGTGGCTGTGCCGATAGTCCTGTTACCACACCTAAGGTTAATTAATCTCCACTTTTATAAATTGTTGTATTCTAATTGGGGTGCAAACAAGCCGAGCTGCTAGCGAGCTAGTAGAGTTCGGCTCGGTAAAAAGCTCGAAACGAGCCAAGCCTTATCGATCCAGAACCGAGCTTGAGCCTAAAACAAAGCTCGTTTATTTTCTGAGCCTGACATGTGAAGCTCGTGAGGCTCGTCAAGCCTTAGTATAATATTAGTTTTATTAATATTTACCCCTCATTTAAAGTTGTTTAGTAAACGAGCCCGCGAGCCTAAACGAGTCTGTTATTTATATTATTTTTATTATTTAATATATTAACTAATAGATATCGAGCCCGAGCCGAGTTCGAGTTTGAGAAATTACTAACAAGCCGAGCTCGGGCTTGTTCAAACCGAGCCGACCTCGAGCTCTCATAAGTTGATCGAGCTCGGGCTCGGCTCGGCTCATTTGTATCCCTATCTTTTAAAGATTATGCATTAGACACTCTACACGGCAATTTATGTTTATGCAGATGTATTCGGCTTCGTTTTTGGGAGATCTTGATGAAGTAGTGAATCATGTTGTTAATAGGTATCCAAACGCCAATCTCTACGGCGTGGGTTGGTCCATGGGAGCCAACATTCTTGTTCAGTATTTAGGAAAGGTTAAGAATCACGTCGCTTTGTCCTGTCTTTGAGATGATATATCATCATATGAAAAAGTATGATTTGTTTAGTTTGTTCGTGTAGGAGCCTGTTGCAAGCCGTTTTTCTGGTGCGGTTTCTATGTGTAATCCGTTCGATTTAGTTATGTCAGAAGAGGATTTATGCAAGGGATTTAATAGAGTTTACAATAGATCCCTTGCCAAGGCTTTGAGTAGCATTTTAAAGAAGTATTACTCTACTGTTTTCAAATATTTAGATTTGTTGAATATATATTATAGGTTTCATAATTACTCTTTGTAGGCATCTTATGCTGTTTGAAGACATTGGAGGTGATTACAATATCCCGTTAGCCGCTAATGCTAAAATTATCCGGGATTATGATGAAGGATTAACCCGCGTATCATTTGGTTTCAAGTCAGTTGACGAGTACTTGCAGAATTCATGCAGTGCGAATTACATAAAACATGTCCACACACCTTTGCTTTGCATACAGGCAATATTATCTACCCTGTATCTTGTTATCTATGTTTTTATAACGATTTATTAAAATGTATTTGTTTGTGTGATCTGCAGGCCAAAAATGATCCGATCGCTCCTGATAGAGCAATACCGCGTGAAGATATCAAGGTATGTACTGTCTAGCGCAATAATGTGACAACAAAACGTTGCGAGTAGTTCACTAACAGTTTGTTTTCTTTTTGTATGTTTTGTTTAGGAGAACCCCAATTGTTTGCTAATAGTTACACCTAAAGGAGGTCATTTAGGGTGGGTTGCAGGCGAGAATGCGCCTGTTGGATGCCCATGGACCGATCCAATGGTCATGGATTTCCTTCAACATCTCGAAAATGAAAAATCAAGCACACAAGGTACCAGCAACTTGCTGCAGTCAGTAAGAGCATAGACCGGATTCATTGGCATTTATTTGTACTTTATATGATTGTATTACCCATTTTATGTATTTGATGTTGTAACTTTGTCCGCGGTCCTCGGTTTGAGGATTGTCCGTATTGGTTGAATGAAAGTGAATTTTCAAAAACAAAAAAAATTAAAAAAAAAACTACAGTCAATCGTAATCGTTTAACTCATCCTAACTAAAAACAATTTGATCACCTATAGTTCCATATGTAGTTTGACCCTTAAACTAGCCATGAATTAAACATTGAGTAAATTGCCAAATTCGTTTGTTAGATCCATCCAAAAATCATTTTTCCTCACCTGGGCCTTTAGGTTAATTATTTTGTGCCAAATCCCATCCAAAATACAAACCCAGTTAAAGTTGTTTAAGTACTCCCACCCTTGTGATGGAGTGGCATTAGAAATAATGGGTAGAGCCTAGTCTCCTTGATGTGCTAGGTTCAATCCTTGATCTTACCGGGTTTTACTGATTTTTCATTGTCGTGCCTTCGGGCGGGTGAGGGGTCAGATTTTCCCTGGAACTGGTGGCTTGGTGGGTTCTGGCTACCCAACGCTACCTGTGGGCGGGCACCTAAGACGTGTCTTCACCCAAGGACACATGGGGTGCTTTTGTAACTAGTTGATGGATTCCCAGGTAGTTGGGACATCGTTGGCCGTTAAAAAAAAATTAAACATTTAAGTCTGGCTTTGACCAATTTAGTTAAAGTTTTTTTTACGACGGTTCCAAGGTTTAACCAATTAAGTTAAATAACTCACTGAATTGACATGTTCACGTCTTAAATTATGTCAAAATCATCATTTTTTCGGCAAAATTCACTAGTTGGTTGTCTATCTGATTTGCAGTGGTGAAACTTGGTTCTTGAATCGGTGGGGGCCGAACTCAATTTTTTTTGATCGGTAGTGGTCGGAAGATCAAATCGGTGGGGCCGGATTTAACCTGGACTCAATTTACCTAAGAAAATCACAAAATTCCTCCACTGTGCCAAAAAACGGTGAGGGCCGAGGCCCCCTCGGGCCCTCGAGAACCTCCGCCCCTCTTATTTGGATGCGAGATTTAACCCATTTTAATCATGATAACCACTTCATTCCTAAGAGGTTGTTTCCTGAATAACAGATTTTGTTCCACTATTTGTCATCGTCTTAGTTCAAGTACAAAAATCGATAATAAGAACACGAACACAAATATAGATTGAATAATTCTCCAATAACTGTTATTAAAACAAAGAAAATTTAACTTAAAAAAACCCGATTACAATAACTCATAAACCATAAGTTGGTTTCACTCTTCTCTTTTATCTATTCATAATGTCTAACTCTAACTTGGATTTTATAGACGAAGTCAAACTTGCTAGATAAGCCATTACTAAGAGGGTGTTTGGGATTGATTTTTTAAAAACAACTTCTGCGTTTTGGAAAAGCAGGGGTAGAGCTGCTTTTAGATTATTGCGTTTTAGTAGCATAAAAATTCATTTCAAAACTCAACACCAAACACTAAAAACTGATTATTTGCGTTTTTAAAACGCAATAATCTAAAAATCCTTTTCAAAACGCAACCCCAAACACCCCCTAAGTATAATTATAACATAATTCGGAAACTCAACCAACCTATATCCATCTTGTCAATATTGATCCCT
Organism: Ambrosia trifida; assembly: GCA_028751855.1. Taxonomy (NCBI): domain Eukaryota; kingdom Viridiplantae; phylum Streptophyta; class Magnoliopsida; order Asterales; family Asteraceae; genus Ambrosia; species Ambrosia trifida. The sequence goes on from CM054127.1 coordinate 122,332,423, forward strand.
AAATTCACCAATTTGTGATTTGAAGTCCATAAATAATTACCCCATCGGTTAGATAGTTTTACTTGTTACAACAAATGGTACAAACATATGTACTTAGAACGTATATATTTTCTTTTATGAAGTTTGAATAAAAACTTTCGACTCATTGAATATTATTTTTTCCCAATTGTTAGATTGAGTCGTCCATATCTCACATGTTAACATCTATAAAAGCAGGTCCTCAATCCTCCAATAATCATCACCTTTACAAATACAAATTAGCTTTCAACAATGGTTGAGGCAATTCGAAACAACAACGTTGTCACCCCCATTAAGAAGAGTATGGGTCCCGATAAGTCTAGCCCGAACGATGATTTCATCATAAAGAAACTAGCAACAGGGGAAGACCCTGTATCAACTTTGTCCAATGCTCGCCATGAATTTGGTGAGCATGGTGGCGTTAACATGTCGATTGAGGCCTCGGCTACCTTCACCGTTATGTAACCCGAGACCCTCAGCCGCATGTTCACGGGTGTGCTAGGCCCTGATCGTGATTTCTTCATCCATTTTAATCCTCCAGTCCTTAACCTGGGCCGCCAGATGGCGACCCTGGAATGGACTGAGGCGACGTACTATACTTCTAGTGGCATGTCTGCCATCTCATCCGTTTTGTTGCAGCTGGTGAGTAGTGGGGATCACATAGTGGCGTCCCAGACGCTTTATGGTGGAACTCATGCACTTCTTACGCATTTTCTTCCAAGGTCTTCAAACATAACGACTACGTTTGTTGATATACGGGATTTGGAGAAGACTAAGGAAGTGATTGTTGAACGGCGGACAAAGGTTTTGTACTTTGAATCAATGTCTAACCCGACACTGACGGTTGCTGATATTTCGGGGCTTTCCGGGATAGCCCATGAGAAAGGTGTGATTGTGGTTGTCGACAACACGTTTGCGCCAATGGTGGTTTCCCCCGCGAGGCTTGGTGTGGATATCGTAGTCCATAGCATCCCCAAGTATATTAGTGGCGGAGCCGACATAATTGCTGGTATATATGTTTTAGTTAGGACAAAGGATGCACACCACTAACACACTAATCACTCGCACACTATTATTGATTTAATGCTATACACTCTTTAAAAGGTAAATCCCAAGTGTTAAACACCCGTTTTAATTGGCTATACATTATACGACTTGAATGATTAAAACTAAACGCCTGCTTTAAAGTTTAACACATTGTCTAAAACAGTTGTTTGAAGCAACAATTGTTTCACACAGATCTAACATACCCATTGCTCTTGATCATACCTTAGTAAACAGAATTTGGAACAGACCTTAGTAAACAGTTACAAGAGACTTTAGAGCTCTAGCAGTTACAAGAACAGACCGTATTCTTGCAGCTGTTATTACAAAAACTGTTATTCTTATATCTAAAGAAAACATAAACTGTTAAAGAGAGCACCAATATTAGGCAGCTGAAGCAATTATCTATTTACAGTCTTAAAAAGCTTCAAAAGTCAGTTGTTTTCCTGAATGATGCACCATATATCCCTAAGAAAAAAATCCAGTTATGCTGAATGCAAAATATAGATAACTAGTCGGAAGCCCGCGCGTTGCCGCGGGAGCTATAATATAAAGTATGATACTCCATATTAGTTTATCAAGTCCATATCCAATATTTTCATATACCAAATCGTCAATGCGACAAGCTTTTCTACGTAAAAATGTGTTCTTAAGCATTAAAAAAAATCTTCGACGTTAAAGTCTAGCTTTGAAGAACTTAAGCAAGATCACATCACTTCTTCCATCTTTAGATCCAGATGACTTCAGTCATATATTATACAAATTTTAACCTGGGTATAGTATTATAGCAGACTCCACAAGTTCAATTTTAATTCAATGAATTGGCGTTAAGCAAAGAAAACATAAGTTCTCACTATCACAATTATGATGAAACCAAAAGGTCTTGTTATCAATCAACATACCATACTCATTATCCATGAAAATTTAAGTGCGTGTACTATGCAATGTGTTTTCAATCTATATTTCACATAGATGTATATAGATAACATAATGCTTGTGTTTGTAATGTTTGTAACATTAAATTAAATATGTCTATTTATATATGAAGTATATCATTTACAAACTATCCAATTGAAAAACAAACAAAAATCTAGTTGCTTTACAGTTTTGCGTAAATATGGCACAAATTAATAACTCTCAAAGAAGGAGAAAAGTAAACAAAAAATATGAGACTTCAATCAAAAAATGAGATTTTATGTTTTACAATTTACAAATTACACTTTGGCAAACTTTTGACCCATCCGACCTATTTGAACAACATTCTTCTTGTCTAATTTTATTTTATTTTACCTAGTTGGCCCATTAGAGAGTAAAATAACCAAATTCATAGGTCAAGAAATTACCTTTCGGTTTGCCCTAGAAGAAATTCAAGATGCTTATCAAGAGCTTTTTTCTTCTTTTGATCAAGCTCTAACCGATGCTTGTACAACACCTAAAATGACATGATATTTTATAGAAAATAAATATGTATCAAAATTATAATGTAAAACAAACCCCCCATATACTAAATTACATATATGACTTACCAGCTTCTCAATTTTTGTCCAAAATTTCTTCACCTTAGAGATATTTAGTGCAACTTTTTTCATCCGGAACTCTTCTTCCTAACCATTAAAGATATTGAACTACAATATTAAGAAGATGACATATACACTTCATCAGAGGCACTCAAAGGTCTCACCTTCCAATAAACACAATTAAAACAATTCTTAAAGATAATTCAATGGATAATTTATTGGTATGGTCATGAGGGCAAGATTGGAATAGAATCTTAAGATGTGAGTAAGATAATGATGGTAAAATTACAAACATATCCTCCTAAGTGTCTTAATGTTCACAATTATACCCATAATACCCTTAAATTTCTTGCTAAAATATGTTGTACATATTGCTTCTTAAGTTGTACGGAAATGAAAATGACTATGTTAGCCATCACTCCTCCTTAATAAGATAATATAGATGAGCAAAAATAAATCATTAGAACAGTCTTTTTTTTGGCTTATTTATCCTATCATCAATTGCTATGAATCCCATCTAATCCATAAACAGACTGAACTTGGCATTATAATTTTCTTGGTCAAACAGGGTCTTGACTATCAAATATCAAGAACTTTTTAAACTTTGAGAAAAAAATATGTATAAGGTATTGTAAAGAACAAACTTTTGCTGCTTATGAAGATAGATGACTGATGGTGAAAATATTAACCCGCACAAAACATTTATAATATAGACAAAAGCTTGCTACCACACAATTGGTAGTTATTAAAAAAATATATAAAAAATTAATCATATACATATATACCATCTTAGTTTTCGAGAACTATGTTGCCAACAAACACACAAACTTTTTTTAGCCCAAGATTAAAAATCTGAAATAAATCAAAAGCGATGGTACCCGTTAGTCAAAACTTAGCAGCTTCTTAAAACTAATCCGTTTGTTCCACTTTATTTCATTAACAATAGAGGTCAAATGACAATGTTAAATATCAAAGTGCAGGTCAAACACAACAAATCAGTAACTAACATTAGTTCAGTAAGAAAAAGTTATTCACAAAGAGGCCTTTTGATGATATAAAGGGTTGTTCTTAAAAATGGTGAACATAAAAGAAATTGTTCGTCTGAAATTTACTATGACTTAGTTTTATATAATGAACTTATAGTTGGTTAAACATGCAATTGGGTCAGGCAAAATAACATTTTATTATGTGGATCATTTAAAAAATGGTCATTTTAATTTGAATCAAAACAACTTTGATAAAGACTGGTACGGTAACATATTATAATGGGTTTCTTTCTCAATTTTTTTCATAAAGAAAACCTCCTACGATCCTCCCACCTCTTTCAATGGAGAGCCATGATTACACTAAATAGAAGCAGACATAAAAAGCCTAAAAAGTCAACAACCAGATTAATAATAATGGAGTTGGGTCAACCACAAAGACATAACGAAACATTAATAGTTTCAAAGCAGCCAACACAACAATCAAATTCTTCAGATAAAGCCCTAATGTTCATGGCGCATACCCAAAAAAATAAGCTAATCTCCCCATAAAAGCGTGAAAGGAGCTGATAGGCATACCTTTAAACAATAATAGCCAGAGGCACCCAATTTTGTACAAAGAATCTGTACGGAAAAAAAAGATAAGAAAACCTGTAAAACGAAAATCAATAGAAGAATAAAAAAAGGAGTTGCACAAACAATACCCATGTAAAGAACATCGATTATTTTCGTTATCGCCAGCGCAAGCCTAAAAAAAGAGTGAGAGAGGACAGAAACAACAAATAATAAATAATCACATAGAGAGGAAAATCAAAAAAACGTAAAATCACCTAAACGCGGTCAACTACACACGATCGGAGAAGATGATCTCCAACACTGTTCATGCATATAACTTTTTTAAGTTGAGTAACTGTATACAGATCAACCAATAACTCAATTAGATACTGACTGCAGAAGTAGAGAATGATAAAATAATGAGTACCTTGGGAGGCAGCTCTAGCTCTCTTCAGATTTGTCATATGATAAACCCTAGATGATTCCACCGGAAAACCCTAAAGGCCTAACCGGAAGCTTAAAACCGCAAAGCGTTACAGAAGCAAATAGCCATAAAGTACACTTAACCTGAACTGGAAGCATGTCGGAGAACGTAAACGTCACGATCAACAGCCGGAGACGAAGCCCGATACTTCTGCTTCTGATCCATGTTGTTGCTGCCACGGTGAGAAGGAGGTTTGTGTTCTGGAGAAGGTGATCGGTTGTGTGAAGAGAAAGAATGCAGAGAGAGAGAGAGATTAGAAAGAGAATGGGGGTAGAGGTAGGGTTTTGTTTGTGAGCTGTGTTGATGAGCACGTATAAAAAGCAAAAACCAGACAAGTCACAAACCAACCCATAGATTCTTTAAAACCACTGGTACAACCAATAAAACATAGAGTACAACTAACCAATGCATAAATCCTTTAGTAAATAGAAGTATATAAATTGTTTCAGTCTTAACTTAATGTATTTGTTCTACTATCACTTGATCCCAAAAAAAAAATATTAGCAGACACCAAATACGCAAAAAAGTAATCCAAATGTGAAGCGAACATACCATTGAAATATGAATCTGACCCATTCATTTGCTGGATACACACCATTCAACCTCTTCCAACAGTCATCATTTTGACATAATCAGACCATCACTTATTAAACTCCTGATCTGCATCAAAAAGGGCAAAAATCAATGAAACTTCTCATTGAAATACGAATCATGTCTAATTGGTCATCACATGAATATTAGGAAGAGATACAACAACATAACGCGACAAAATAAATAGACGGATCACAAAACTTATCACAGTAACCAAAGTGAGTTTCTTTTTCATTGAATTAATGCAATCAAGAAAGTCGATCTTAATAGAAAAGAAGCAATAAGGATATGGGTCAAATCGTTGAATAGCTTAAAAGTCGCCCAAATAGTTTCTAATCTAAAAACCTCCTAAATTATTCTATCCAAGAAATAAAAACAGAAAAGGGTAAACACATACTCGGATGCTGACTTATTAAAAAACTCTTTAAAATACTTCCAAGAAACACATTCACAAGAAAAAATAATGCAGCCAAAAGTCAAGATCATGCCAATTTGTTTGCACTTTTTACTCGCTTAACAAAGTATACATGATCTTATCCAAAGTGTGACACCCCAGGAACACACCTCATCAGGGACGATGAGACTCTAACAGGGGGTGAATGTGACACCCTAGGAAAATCCCACATCGGCCGTGGCCAGGAGAGATCCTTGGTTCATAAGTAATGTCTTGCCTCTTAAATCACCAACGCGTTTTGAGGCTTAATGTTAGTGGATGAGAGGAGAACTCCACAGTTAAGCGTGCTCAGGTGGGAGAAATTCTAGGATGGGTGACCTCCTAGGAAGTCTCCACTTTGGCAACCAAAAACAAATCCGTGAGCTCTGGATGGGCAAAGCAGACAATATTGGTAGTGAGAGGGGCGGGGTGTTACACAAAGGAGCAAAGAAAAAAAAACCCCACTAAAATCATCCTATCCCATCAAATTTCAAATTTAAGGGTACAAAGTTCAAAGCATAACATCAGTACTTTCAAATTTCAATACTGCATATGCATTCAATCAAAATGTCTAGTTTTTAATAATAACAATACCTCCTCAAAACCTTTTTCTCTCAACCATTCAAAGAACTGAAGTGCTATAATCACAGCTTGAGCTTCACTCAACTCTCTATCCTTATTTACAAAACTAATGTAACACCCCAACCGATGGCGGAAACATCGGGATGTCACGTAGTGATGATTGTCCAGTAGCTCATGGTAAATAATAAATTTCATTATATGATTTAAATAAATTACATACAATTGTTCTACAAGAATTCGTACATCAAATTGAATAAAACTATGCACACATCTTCAAGCATTAATTCAAATCTTCATGCATGTAGAACCTGAAACATGTTAAGTTGAAAATATTTTGGGTCAACAAAAGTTGGTGAGAATTACATAGGTTTTGATATTTGAATAAAATTGTTGTGCAATTCATGTGTCATGGCAATCTAGTCCATATGCGAAAACATACTAGAAGTAAATCGAGTGCATAATCAACCTTGTTGACTGTTGTATTGTGGTACATCCCATACGCTCATGGTTCACTCGTTTATATTGCAGTAACAAACACCAACGTAACCTTTGTAGGAGGCACGTATCCGGGTGGGATTGTCAGTCCAATAGATCTATCAATGTATACCGTTTGGCTGATGAATGTTTATGCTAGAATTGTGCTTACCCTAGTCATGTTCAAGACATAATGCAACATAGAAAAACACATAGACACATTGATGATTGAATTGCATAAATGATGTTGTAACATGTTTCACCCCAAAAATGGTGATAAATAGAAAAGGGGCTATGTAAAACTCACCTTAGCAAAGTATTAAGTCTCGAGAAATAGAATATGTGTAGCCCCAAAGTTGCCAATTACAAGAGCTTATAATCAAAGCTTCAAGTGTAGAAGTAATAGACTATAGAAGAAAGGTATGAGGGAAAGTTTAATCGAATTGTAACAATCGATTTAGAGGTGCAAAGTATAATGGGTCATAGGTGGGTTTTTATACTAGTTTTGGATTCAATTAGCCATTAAAATTGGTCAACACCATAAAGTAAGGTTTTATGATGAATTGACTATTTGACTAAGACTTTGACTAGGACTTTGACTATTTGATTCAAAGCTTTATTTAAAAAAAAAAAAAAAAATCTTGTATGTGAAAAAAAAAAATTTAGAATCATATTATTATTATTATTTATATACATTTATGTATGTATATAAGTTGTAAGTTAGGATAAATAAAGACTTAGGCACATTTGTATAATATTAATGATAAAGGTGTAATATATATATATATATATATATATATATATATATATATATATATATATATATATATAAGGGCTTTTTATGTATTAAAATTTTGGGGAAAATTTTGCGATGTTACAACTAAAACCAAAACTAATCAAAACCCTAACACTCACAAAACAACAAATTAGTATACACTCACTCTGGACATTCTTCATCTATGAAAATCTTAATTCAAGGAGAGAGAAGGGCAGCTCTACCAAAAGCTCTCCGGGGGAATCTGAAATTTTATGAAAACATTGATCAGTATATGTAATAAAATCATAAAAAGAAACAAACCGTGTTTCAAAACAAAGAACAACACTGGTAAACCTGTCTCAGTCAAACGAAACAAACCTTACACTTATTACTTACTTTTAAGGTCTTTGATATCGTCATTGTCTTTAAACTGCACATGTCAACTCCGTTACTTACAATATGAGATTTGAAAAGAGAGTTATTCCACATTGTCAACAAACTTTTGAATCTTTTTTAAACATAATTATACATATGGCCAGCAGCCAATCCTTGTACTATATAGTCATATCGATATACACATAGCGAGAGTTTAAAGGAAGGACCCACATGAATAAATATAAAAACCTGATTCTCTTGGTGTTCAGGGGCGCAACTTAGTTGGGGCGAGCGGGGGTGGCCGACCCCCTCGAATCTTCGCGCAGAAGTTCCGATTATATAGTATTCGTATAGAAAATTTTGGAAATATGGGGTTTCGGCCCCCCGAAACTAGTTTTCTACACCCCGAAACTAGTGACTTCTGATCCCCCGGTGACTTCCGGATGCTGACTTATTAAAAAACTCTTTAAAATACTTTCAAGAAACACATTCACAAGAAAAAATAATGCAGCCAAAAGTCAAGATCATGCCAATTTGTTTGCACTTTTTACTCACTTAACAAAGTATACATGATCTTATCCAAAGGAGCAAAGAAAAAAAAATAAACCTCACTAAAATCATCCTATCCCATCAAATTTCAAATTTAAGGGTACAAAGTTCAAAGCATAACATCAGTACTTTCAAATTTCAATCCTGCATATGCATTCAATCAAAATGTCTGGTTTTTAATAATAACAATACTTCCTCAAAAACTTTTTCTCTCAACCATTCAAAGAACTGAAGTGCTTTAATCACAGCTTGAGCTTCACTCAACTCTCTATCCTTATCTACAAAACTAAAACCAAAACCAATCAAAACCCTAACACTCACAAAACAACAAATTAGTATACACTCACTCTGGACATTCTTCATCTATGAAAGTCTCAATTCAAGGAGAGAGAAGGGCAGCTCTACCAAAAGCTCTCTGGGGGAATCTGAAATTTTATGAAAACATTGATTAGTATATGTAATAAAATCATAAAAAGAAACAAACCGTGTTTTAAAACAAAGAACAACACCGGTAAACCTGTCTCAGTCAAACGAAACAAACCTTACACTTATTACTTACTTTTAAGGTCTTTGATATCGTCATTGTCTCTAAACTGCACATGTCAACCTCCGTTACTTACAATATGAGATATGAAAAGAGAGTTATTCCACATTGTCAACAAACTTTTGAATCTTTTTTAAACATAATTATACATATGGCCAGCAGCCAATCCTTATACTATATAGTCATATCGATATACACATAGCGAGAGTTTAAAGGAAGGACCCACATGAATAAATATAAAAACCTGATTCTCTTGGTGTTCAGGGGCGCAACTTAGTTAGGGCGGGCGGGGGCGGCCGACCCCCTTGAATCTTCGCGTAGAAGTTCCGATTATATAGTATTCGTATAGAAAATTTTGGAAATATAGGGTTTCGGCCCCCCGAAACTAGTTTTCTACCCCGAAACTAGTGACTTCCGACCCCCCGAACCTTCGGGTCAAGCTTCGCCACTGTTGGTGTTCACATCGTACGTTCCAGCATCATGCCACCTACAACATCAATAAACCTTATAACCTAAACACATGATTAATAATAAGAAAACTCACTAAAAAAACTTTTTTTCGTTTTTTATATAACACTCGTTGGAAAGATAATAAAGCGATCGTTAATTTGGTGTAATTTTTTTTTTCAAAAAAAATGTCATACATAAAAGTTACTAACGTTTAAAAATTGTGAGTGAAAAATAATGAAAACATAAAGATAAAAATATTAATTAAAATATTTGAAATTTAAAAATAATAATTAACATTTAAAAATGTGAGAGGAAAATAAGGAAAAGATATTAATTAAAATACTTGAAATTTTAAGATAGTATAGATATAGATTTTATTTAAAAAAAGAAAATATTTTTTTTTTAAAATTTATCTTTTATTTAAAATAATAAATTCAATAGTATTATCTCAAAGTGCCACATGACACATTCAATGGGGGAGTTGAGGCCTCCATTGAATGTTACCTAATAGAAATTCAATTATTTTATTATAAGTTATAGATTAATTTACAAATAAAATTTGAATTTTTTTTTTTTTGTGTTGAATGGTACTCAAATTGGATCAGTGATCGATTTCTAGCCTAGAAATCGATCACTGATCCAATTTGAGTACCTCTACAGGATAGACCTCAACTTTTGGATCTCGTCAACACTCAAATATTTGAGTCGTGTTTGGGTTCATATGGATGACACAATTTTCAAGTTCGAGAGGCGTTTAAATTTGTAGAAAATTTCCGAATTTAGTTCGGGTTGGACCCCAAGCCGCTAACCCGACCCGTGTAGCACCCCTCGTTAAAATTAGCAACGTATAATGCATAAAGATTTGGTGTGTAACAAAAATTAAAACTTTTTTTTAACAGCATAAGGAATCTAAATAAAAAGTCACATTAAATTCAATTTGTAACAACCGAGAAATTATAACCAAATAATTACGTGTTACTGTCTCGGTCATAAAAGTGCCAAAACGTGTGCTTGTGCCCTCTGGTCGGTCGTAGGATTGCCCCCCCGGGAAGATAGATGTTTATGTACAGTATGCAGATGGGTCCACCAGAACCCATTTAGTCAAACCTTTTTTAAGTTATCTTCATTAACAAAATTATTTCTAACCCTTTTTTAAGTGAACTTCATTGAAAACCCGTAAACCTACAATCGGGCTGTCAAAAAACTACACAAAATTACAACAATTCATAGTTGCACCAATTTGACCAAGAGAGAGACTAAAAGTTGGTTCTATTCTTCACCCAAAGAAACCCCATCATTTTAACTTCCCCTATTATATCTTCCATCCGCGCCTTCTTATTGTTAAACTTCAATCCGTTTCTAGCTATTCATAAACTCCAACACCTGATGATAATGAGACCATGGAGTACATCTTGTTCAATACCTCTCAAGCCCGAATGTATACAGTGGCGAAGCTTGGTTTCGGAATCGGCGGGGGCCGAACTTAATTTTTTTTGATTGGTAGTGGAAAATCGGCGGGGGCCGGACTCAACCCTGACTCAATTTACCTTTGAAAATCGCAAATTTCCACTAATGCGCAAAAAAACAGGGGGGGCCAGGGCCACCCCTGGCCCCATATATACTTCGCCCCTGAATGTATATGGAACTCCAACAAATCCCTCACAGAGAAGGCAAACAAATTAGGAAACCATCACCACGACGCAATATGCTGCCACATAATCGCTGCAAAGATTCACGCAGTGAAGATATATTCAGCGGATTCCTCACCTGCATTACACAGAGGACAAACAACATCCTCTACCGCAACTCCCCTCCTCCTCAAAGCACTTGTCGTGAAAATTATCTCCATCTCCACCCGCCACGTTGCACTTGGTCGGCACCCACCTACACCACTTCATCACGAAGTTAGAACCATTATATCCTTCAATAATCAACTGTCTTTACACAGTCCCAACCGAAAACTTCCCCGAATCCGCACCCACCCAGCCCCAGTCATCATTGTTATTCGAAATGACTACCTAGTCCGTAAGCGTCATAACTCGATTCAACTCCTCAACCTCCTGCACCAAAGAAGGCTCCCTGATCCAATTCCAACGTCTGTTTACAATTGTTCTATCTAGCGCTATTCTGTCACAAACCTTACACCTCCGATTTCGCTCTAATGAAAAAAAGCGCTGGACAAATCTGGTTCGAAACCCACGGATCCAACCAAAATGAGATCCCCTTCCCATTCCCGACCTTGCCTTTAAGAAAACCACGTAGCGGCGTACCTAAAATGATTGTACAGGATAAGACTTTTACGATTTTGCTCCACATCCCGTTCAAGTTCCTTCGGACAGGAAGAAACTCCCAGCTTCTGCGGCTATGATGAAACCCATCCACCACCTATTTCCAAATAGACTCGCCCTCCTTTTTAAACCTCCAGCCCCATGTTGATAGAAGCGCCGTATTAATATGCATAAGTTTAGAGAGCCCTAACCCACCTTGTTTCCTCGGTAAAGTTACATGATCCCATCCCACCCAATGCATTCTTTTAACCACCCCCGAACATACCCATAGGAATCTTTTGATCAAAGCTTCAAGATCCTTGATGACCTTACATGGTGCTTTATATAAGGAGAAATAATAAACCGACAAACATTCCAAAACCGACTTGATAAGTGTAATTCTACCTCCAATTGACAGACAAGATGCCTTCCATCAGGATAACCGAGCTTCAAAGACATCGTAAACCGGTTTCCAGTTGGCAATCCGGTTCATGTTGGCACCGACTAGAACTCCCAAATACTTAAATGGCGTTTTCGCTGATTTGCACCCTACCAAAGAAGATGCCACGTCCACCTCTGCCCGGTCCACCCCAATACCTATTAAATTAGACTTCACAATATTAATTTTCAGGCCTGAACTGATATGGAAACATCTTAGAACTCTAACCACATTGAGAATATTGAACCTTGACCAATCCCCAATTAAAATAGCATCATCCGCACATAACATGTGTGAAATACTAATACCATTATACGGAACAGAAATACCACTAATAACCCCCATCTATCTAGCCCTCTCTAGCATACATGAAAGAGCTTCCATGACAATAAAGAGTAGTAAGGGCGACATAGGGTCTCCTTGTCGCATACCCTTTCCACATTGAAACTTGAAGGCGGGAGAACCATTAACCAGCACAGACGAGCGAGCCGATTTTAAAACCCCCAACATCCAAGAACACCATAACGGGGGAAAACCCATTTGAACCATAATATCAATAAGAAATTCCCGATTCACGTTGACATAGGCCTTCTCAAAATCAATTTTAAACATGAAAACTTTTTTCTTGTTATTTTTGCACCAAGTAACCAACTCATTAACAACTAACGACCTGATGTGTGTAAATGTATATATATAAATAACACAAGTTCTAATTAAAACGACTCACCTAAAAACTACACACGCACGGCAAGTGTACCGGTCGCAAAGCAGTAAACAGATAAGACCGAGTATCGAACCCAAAGACGCGAATGCAACTCTAGATCACAACCTCTACCGAATACTAGCCTAAATAAATATATACTTATATGGGGGTATTTTAAACTACTAATTATAAACTTAAAAGAAACTAAATATAAATAAAACAACCTCGACTACTTATAGGAACTAGGGACTTGGAGAAATCGGATAGGAAGAAGGCTGGTTACTTAGGTAAAATCCCTAGACACTAGCAATAAATCCTGAATCTGGTAATTAACTTGAGACCCTATTCTTACCTAATAAACCTCCTGTCAAGGATGGCTCACTAGACTCAAGGCGGGACAAGTGTAGAAATGCTAAGATGGATCCGGATCGCCCTAGCGTACCAAAATCCCACAGAAATCAGATTAAAACCTCTCCTGGATTAAAACCCTCAAACTATGAAGCAGACTTAAACTCTACTGAAGAAAACCTAGGAAAACTCTAAACACGGACAAGTAGCGACTCTCGCCCTAGCGCTTGCCAACTACCGAACAATGCCTAGTTAGTTACCTAGCAATCTCGAGTTAGATTTCTCACCCTCAAGAATGGACTGCACGTCTTAGTTAATTTTATTATATTAGTTTGTTATACTTGTGTCGTACTCCAACTCCAAATACTAGCACGCTAACCTAAGTTGACGAACTAGATTGATTTCAAGACCTAGGGGGTATCTCTACATGCCTAGCTCCACAAAACCAATAAACAAACTTCAAATAAAAATAACACCAACACACATATATCAAATCCTACAATAAAATTAAAATCATGTAATTCTACACATCTAAATTAAAAACCAAAAATCATTAAATACTGCATAAAACGTCTCTAGTTCATAAACCTAAGCAACCATAAAATATTTAGTTCATAATCTTTATAAACATCACAAAATAAATAAAAATAGTTTTAACCATGTCTATAAAAATAATAAACGAAAACTAAACCTAACCCAAGGCTCGTTGGCTATTGATCTTTAACGTGCCCGTGGCCTTTTCTCCTTCCGTGCCCGTTCGCTCGTCACCGCTTATGGCCGGTGCAATTTTTCTTTTGCTGTGCGATTGTGATGTAATTCCCAATTGTCAATGAATGTCGCTGTCTAATCCTAAGATAATTGTGAATGAATTATTCTCCTGCTCCCAATTTGCCGTCCACTTTGATATCACATATATCCATCTAATTTTGTACACCGCCTCTAGAGTTGGGCTGAGCCCAATTAATTCTTTATTATTATTATTATTATTATTATTATTATTATTATATAGTATTTTAACTCCGTGCTCTTGACTCGGGTGTTCTTGGCTTGACCAAAGTTCATCGTTTACGCTCCAACGTTCACACGAACACCTACCAAAATATAAAATAAATAAATAAGTACTAAAAATTAATAAAAATCTATACAATGACAAAAATAGGCCAACAAACGAATACACGCCTAAAACTACTAAAAACTATATACAAAAGACTCAATTATAACAAAAAATACATAAGAGAATAGATGTGTTTTACGACACATCACGACCCATCAAGAATATACTTACCTTTGATAAACGCAGATTGAGGAGCGGAAATAACCAAACTTACCACCACTTTAAGCCTGTTAGCTAGAAGTTTAGAAATGAATTTGCATATCATACCCACGAGGTTGATAGGACGGTACTCGTTCAATTCCACCGAATCTTTATTCTTTGGAATAAGAGTGATGAATGACGAACTATTGCCAATGTTAATAACACCGTTGTTCAATAGTGAACAGAAACCGGTCAGCAAGCAACTGAAAATCCAGAAAACAAACAAACCCCGACAATTATGGATTCTAAGCTTCATCCGGCGTTGTTGGTCTCCAATATCAAATCCCATGTCCCTCTTGCACTTGAAAACGACTCGGCCCACTCTAATACATGGTCGTCTCTATTCAAGGTTCATTGCCAGGCCTTCGAAGTGCACGACCACTTGTCCCCGAAGCCTGATGCAGCAGAATCTTCTTCGAACGCTGCTAAAGCAGCCACCATTGCTGCTGCAGAAAAACTCTGGCAGCGCCTGGACGCCCTTGTCCTCCAATGGATATACGCGACCATCTCTACCCCTCTTTTGCACATTATCTTGTCCCCGCCCCCGGGTCAGACCACACATGAAGCATGGTGGGCTATTGAAAACCAGTTTAATGATAATAAGAATTAAGAATACTCGGGCTATCTTTCTTGGACAGGAATTTGCGAATCTCTGTCTCGATAATTTTTCATCAATGGCTGAATGTTGTTAAAAGGCGATGCACATAGCCGATCAACTTGCAAGTGTTGGCGCTCCAGTTGATAATCGTATGTTGGTCATCAAGATTCTGACGGGTCTTCCAGAACAATATGATAGTATATCCACAGTCTTGTAGAACCGGGATACACCACCTGACTTTAATGAGGTTCGGTCACGTTTGAATATGGAAGAAGATAAAAAGAAATGCCAAACCGCTAGGCCGCTCAACAATCCGCCACTGCCCTTGCAGCCACAGTCACATCATCCAACCAAAACCAATAGGCCAACCCCTCTTATTATACTTCTGCTAATCGCGGCCGTGGTCGCTCTTGCGGGCGCGGTCGTGGTCGCGGACACGGTTCGTATTCTCGTGGATGTAGCATCAATAATCAACCCAACACACCCAACCACCCCCACATTGTTTTTCCTAGTAATAGGGACTCAAAATCAATGGGCCAACATCCTAAACTCGAACACATCTCTTGGCAAACCCAACTCACAACCGCTAATAACCTGCTATGCCCTTACCCCTCTAGGTCGAATACTACAACCCAAACGAGTCAGGGTATTCTCGGTCCTAGACCCGACAAACCCAACCCAACACAAACACTTATACCCCAACTGACATTGAGCTGGCCCTATACACCATGGCGTTGAACCAACCGGAACATGGATTTATGGATACAGGAGCATCCTCTCACTTGGCAAACGAACAAGGTATATACCCTCTGTCAAATTTTAATAAGCGTAGTGATAAAAATGTTATTGTTGGTAATGGCATGGCAATACCCGTTTGGCTCAAGGCAACCAAACTTTACCACCGCCCTTCCCACCCCTTAAACTAAATAATGTCCTTTTTGCCCCAAAACTTATTAAAAACCCGATTTTGGTACGCCGCCTTACCATCGATAATCTTGTATCCATCGAGTTTAACCCTTCTGGTTTTCTTGTGAAGGATCTTAAAACTTGGGTGCCTATCCTTAGATGCAATAGCACTAGCGATCTTTACCCGCTAACTGACCACTTTCCACCATCACTCAACCTTCTACAACATATCGTAGTCTCGCATGTGCTTTTCAAATCCTCACCTTCACTCAACGAGATATCTCATATGCAGTTCAGCAGGTTTGCATGCATATGCATGCTCCACGGGTTGTTCATTGGAATGCATTGAAGTGTATTATATGGTATATTCAGGGTACTAAAGAGCTTGGTTTACATGTTGGTCTGACTGATACGCAATCATTGCGAGTGTATACTGATGCTGATTGGGCAGGTTGTCCAGATACGCGACGTTCTACTTCAGGTTACTGTGTTTATCTTGGTGACAACTTGATTTCTTGGTCTTCCAAACGACAGTCCACTATTTCTCGCTCCAGTGATGAAGCAGAGTATCGAGGCGTAGCTAAAGTTGTTGACGAAATATGTTGCTTGCGCAACCTTCTCCTAGAGTTATCTCATTTGTTGTCTCGTGCAACACTGGTCTATTATGACAATGTCAGTGCTATTTATCTTTCAGGAAATCCAGTTCATCATCAACGTACCAAACACATTAAGCTTGACATCCAATTCGTCCGTGAATAAGTTCAGAAAGGCAATGTTTGCGTGTTGCGTGTTTCCTCACGTCATCAGGTCACAGATATTTTCACAAAAGGGCTACCACGCGTCCTGTTCGATGATTTCAGATCCAGTCTAAGCATTCGATCACCCTTCGCTTCGACTACGGGGGTGTAATAAAGTTGATCTATTTTAGGAATATAATATATATTGTTTAGCATAGATATCTCCTCATTGATAGGAGATTGACCCATGTATTGTATATATACATGTTCATGTTATGTGTATGAGGAGAGGGAAATCGAAAATATTCTCTTAATCACTAATATTGAATTCACACTATCTATCCCAAGTAATATTTCCATAGTTAGACGTACTTGTAATCCTAAGAAACGATTTTAACCGATGACGATGTATTTAATTAACACCAACCTAACACCCCCAAATGACCAAAACACCCTTGGAAACAACCATAATTACAAAAATGACAAAGTATTGTTCATCAAATTCTAAAACAAATACTACCTCCGTCTCAATTTAAATGTCGTGGGCCCCAAAACACACAAATTAAGAAATCTTTTGTTTGTATGTGGTAAAATGACAATAATATCCTCAAATCTTTGATTGTGCTTTATCTTTTATGGGCAAAACTGGAACTTGAATTTATATTTTTGGAAATAGACATTTAATTTGGGACAACAAAAAATGGAAAGATGGACATTTAATTTGGGACAACAAAAAATGGAAAGATGGACATTTAAATTGGGACGGAGGGAGTATATAAGATAATTTCATTTTTATATCTTAGCCAAAATATCATTATTCTTATCACTTTTGATTTGTTTATTTTGTTGTATATGCAATCTAAAAGGTACCAACTTATCACTTTTGATTTGTTTGTTTTGTTTGTTTTGTTGTATATGCAATCTAAAAGGTGCCAACCACGGTATGAAATATATATTTTGGAAAGCTTAAAAAAGTTTTACATGAAGATGATTTTTTTTATTTAGAGACTGGTGAATAATTTATATATTTGTCAGTTGTTTACAAGAAATTATTTTTAGTATAAGATGTAATATATATTTATACATAACCTAGTTACACTAAATAGGAAAACTAGTGCAACTGTACAAGTTTATATGTGATGTACTTGTCAGCCTTCTTCAAGTTTCTAGCTAGAAGTGTACTAATAAATTTTTCCTTCGCCGTTTTAAAAAAATCTAAATGGATCACCTAGATCTGTGTATGGATAGAAGCTAATTTGGTTGTGATAAGATTGAATCCATGGTTGCAGCACTTTGCATGTGATTTATTAACAACGACAGAGATCTGAAAAATGGTTAGACCATGTGTATTCGCAGGGGTGAAGGATATGTTGGGCCAGGGGTGGTCCTGACCCATCCTGTTTTTTGGCGCAGTAGTAAATTGAATCCAGGTTGAGTCCGCTCCCCGCCGATTTACCACTACCGATCGAAAAAAATTGAATCCGCCTCCCCCCCCCGATTCAAAAACCAAGCTTCGCCCCTGTGTACACAAGCGCTAAAGGGGCCTTAAAACAAAATTAGCGTCCCTTAAGGCCCTTTCACACCCCGATAATTTAACGCCACTGTATGGCCACATGGCGATGGACACCGGCTTACTTAGTACACACAGCCTTAAAGTCTTTGCACGTTGATATATGTTGGTTAAGGAGAAAATGGTTGGAGAAGTCAATGTATGGCTCAATAAAGGCGGAGTTTGTTAAATGCTATTGAGTAGTCCCAAAACTTGTCGGTGTTGAATGCCAAATGTTTAATACTTTGGGTAGAAAGTTGTCAATTATTGTTACTAACAAACATTATGATGTAAAAACCAGCTATAATCAATAAAATTATCCTGGGTCCATGGTAAAAAGAGATTTGAAAAGGAAACAAAGATGCATTGGTCTCACATATAGAGATGAATAGAGAATGTGGGGGCTAGTGTTTGGTTTGCATTTATGACTTTGCTTGTCTTTTTATCAACACACCACTTCCTTATACCTCACACCTCTCTCTCTCTCTCCACATCTTATTCTTCACCATTTTCACACACACACACACTTTGTTGAATATTATTCATACATACATGAAGAAGATAATTAGTTAGGCTGCAGGAGGTTGTTTCTTTTGTGGGGAATGTTGTCTGGCTCGAGGACATAAAAGAGCTTCAATCTTTATAGTCTTTTATGTTTCATATTCACAAAAAGGATCAATGATTTAAAGATTAAAGATTAGTGTTAATTAAGCTAATCTTGATTGTAGAATTTGGTGTTGTCGGACCAGGCTTCATTCCCCTCAGATGTTCTTCCTTTAATTTAAAGAAAGTTTGGATCCTTTTGCCCACTTTGTTTCAATAACAAGATTCGAAATCTGTTAGGTGGGTGGATTCAACTTTCAATCTTTTTAAAGTTTTGATTAACATTTTATAATTTGGATAGATAGAAGAAGAAGAAGAAGATTGGTGTAATGATGAGTTCTGTGAATTTAACAATATCCCAGAAACAGAATGCTACTTAGAAAGGTTCTGTAATCATTGCTATTCTAAACCATCATGAAATTAATCCAAAAAGGTTTCTTTGTTTTGTGATTATTGATTAGATTGTCAGTCTTTTTTAACCCTTTGTTTTGGCATCATGATGTGTTGGAGAATATGGTATGTCTGTTTCTGTTTCTGTTTTAGGCGAATCTATATATCTACTTTTTGTATTGATGCAATACTTGACTTGAAAATCACACCTTCCTCATCATTACCTCATGATAATTCTTCATCTTTTTTCCAATCTAGGGTTTTGATTTTGCATGATATATATGTTAAATTGTTAATACTTAATCAATAGAATGTTAATTTCGTATCCCAGTTATTTTTTATTTTTTTAATATCTTAATTGATTGTTGGAAGTTTGAACAAAAACTTAGTAGATAAAAGACCTTTCATCAATGAAGAAAACAGTGTATGTACAGGAAGCCTTCAGTTGACTGATGGAACAAAAATTCTGGTTTATTGCAGCAGATTGGCTGCTTGTTGGAAATGAGTATCTACCATATCTAGATGGAGGTGAGTTTCAACTAATCCTACATTTTACTAATTTCTTTCATTGGAACAGTTTTTTGAAATCGACACTTCATTGAAACAGTTTTTTTTATATTTTTTTAAATAAACATTATCAAACATATCTAGTCTTGTCTTTTTTTTTTTTTTTTTTTTTTTTTTTTTTTTTTCTAAACATAGATATTGATATTTGACATATTCATATTAAGCTAAACTAAAAATAATTTAATTAAAAAAAAGAGAGAAATATATAGGAAAAGATTTTAAACCGAAACATTTACTGTAGCCTTTATTCTTTCTCTCTATTTATATATTCCACACACACGATGCACCTATATATACTATTATATCTATCTACATCTTCATATATTATATTTCACAGATGTAAAAAAAATAATACCTACAATTAAAAGGAGAGAGAGAGATTAAAACAATAGAGAGAGATATCTATATAAAGAGTAATAAAGAGTCAACTTTACTTCACGGTCCGTTAACTACAATCAGGCAATGGTTCACGAATCCACTACCAGCATCATCGACGACGGTGTTACCGTGCTGGTAGTGGGATACACGTGACCAATTCTGGTGGTGCCAAATTTAATCAAAATAGTTCATCATCATCGTCGTACTCATCATCGACAGTCTTACCTCTACCCTGTGGGAATAGAGAAACTACTTAGTGAGACCCCCGACTCAATAGTGGTTTTGTATCAAGCCTTATACATAAAGCACATAAAACTTAGCAATCGGGACATACCCCATTGTCTTTTGGTAATCAACGTCACCACCTGATGCATGATTAATCGTCTGTAATTTTAATGTTATTTCACGAAATTAATAAAATAACGTTAAAATTAGTGTAAGTTTACTCCCCCAAAACCACACATAAATGGATTTCTCTCATGCATTCAAACTTTCTTCTTAAACTGAAAAATTAATGCATTTAATTCACAATAAAATTAACCACTCCGTTTCCTTTAAAGTATAAAAATTAAACCTAAGGCATTTGTGTTTTTTTAAGAAGTCTGGCAAACAAACTAGTTTTTGTTTTTTAAATTAAAAGGTACTTTTACTTCAAAAAGGTAATTTACATATATACTTTTCATTTTTACCTAAAATAGTCGAACACGTTATCGAACGTAAATGAACGAATATGTCCTTTGTTCATGTTCTTTCAATTAAATAAACGAACGAAGTTTCTTGTTTGTGTTTGTTTATTAAAGAACGAACACAAACAAACTTTCCGCTAAACAATTTACAAATTGTTTATTTAACGTTTGGTTTGTTTGCATCCCTAATCATTATTATTAAACGTTGTCCCCAATGTATAAAAATGGTATCCATTACGTTTTTCAACCATTATGACAAAAGATGAGGCTCGGGTAGGGTGAGCATTTTGTGGTTCGGACCTATAGGAACCTTGGACTCGACTTGCAAGAACCTTGGACCCGAACCTTTTTAAATATATGGGTCGGTTTCCGGTTCTAGATTTATATGAATTATCGGTTCCGGATCGGGTCGGGTCGGTTCCAAACCCACGGTTCTAATATAAGAACCACAAGAACCGTTAGTATTTTAATTAAAAAAATAAAAAAAATAATCTTTTTTAGCCTGTTCACTATTCGGTTTTACGTGTTATTTTAATCGATTTCGTGTAATGTTAATACAATGTTAAAAGTATTATTTATAAGAATACAATGTATTTTTCTTGAAATATTTTTTTAGCTTAATGTATATGCATATATGTGATATATTATATAATATATATTATATCCAAATTTAAAGTAAATATTTATGTACGTCGCTCTGATGTGTGTGTGTTTATGATGCATACATAACAGATTCACATAATGTTTCGAGCGATGATAATGACAAAATAGTGACGAAAACATAAGTCGAGAAACGAAAAGTGACTTAAAAAACAAACTCATGGGCTATTGTTAGAACCATGTGGATGAATTCTTTTACGAGCATGGTAAAAGAATAGGAATATGTAATCCTCTAAAAGTGGCTATTACATTAAAAGGTTCTTAAGGGTCAGCTCCTTTACCCGACCCATCAGAACCTTTAGGACCCGGAACCACATAGTCTTTTAAGGTTCGGTTCGTGATTCCTAATTTCAACAATAAAATGGTATACGGTTCTGGTGGGTCCGTTGGGGTCAGGTCAGTTCCAGACCCTTTGCACAGCCCTAGGCTCGGGTTATTGATATTCCTCTTATGACAAACCTTGTGGGGCTAACCCGTTTGGTAAAGGCATAAGTCTTTTAAAGAGGAGGTCCAAGTTTCAATCTTTAGCATGAATGTAACTTATTACTATTAGTGTAACAATATAAGGGTCTGTTTGGTATGGGGTAATGAAATGGATGAAGGAATAAAATGGACAAGGTGATGAAATAGACTAGGTAATGGAATGGATCATTACCATTCCATGTCTTGTTTGGTTGCTATGTGTGAATGAAACAAAACAAACCAATACTTTTTTGTTGTTGGATAGGCAGGAAAAGACGAAGGAATAAAATCGTTGGTGAGTGGTTGTGGTGGGTGGTGATATGTGGCGATAGCTGCAGTAAAGTGGCGGCAGCGGTGGTGGCGACTGTGGAAGGTGGATGTGGAGGTGGTGACGGCGGTGGTGGGTGGTGGCAACGACGGTGGTGGGTGGTGGCAACGGTGGCGATGCGTGGAGGTGGATCGCGGTGACGGTGAGTGGGTGACAATGGTGACTAGTGGCAGTGGTATGAGGGGGCAGCAGCGGTGGTGGGTGGTGGCGGTAGTGGTGGGTAAAGGAAATTGAGGTGAGTGACGGTGGCAAGTGGTGGGGCGGCAGTGGGTAGGCGACGGTGGTGGGCGGCGTTGGGTGGTGTCAACTTTGCTGGTTGACCCATTTAACACGTTTATATTTTATTTTAGTTTTTCAAAATGTGTTTTATGTCATAAATTAAAATGTTGGGCATTTATGCCATAAGTATAACTTAAATAAGAAATTGAAATAAGATTGTATAATCAATATGTAATTGTTTTATATACATTTATAACTTTTGTTGTTAAATTTTAGTTTTAAAATATAAATATGTAAAAACAATAATAAAAAAATTTAGTTAAATGAGTTATGTTTGCGTCAACCCACAAATATCCCTATCATATTCGGGTTCATATGTCTAACACTATTTTTGGGTTCAAGTCATATTCAGTTTTGTGTAAAATTTACGGGTTCAGTTCGGGTTAGATCCACCAACCCACGACATGACCCATTTAACAACAATACTTTTAACACTAACTAAACATGCCTCCTGTACCAATCCACCCCCCTTTGTATCCCACCAAACGTTCCACGTAAGTTAATTTTTAGTGCCTGTACGTTATGGTAGAACCGTTAAATCGAATAAAGAATAGATGTGCAAATGTTAAACCATGCACGCACGTTACGGCCTGTTAACACACCAAATTTAGACCGATAATAACGATAATATAAGGATTGTTTTTTTACTTTTACTAATTCTCTAAGGGAAGAAAAGTAAAATATATCACATGTAGCAAAAGCTTATACATATAGCTTGTGGTTAAATAAATTTATAACGTATTGGATTTATTAAAATTATATATATACTTAAAATGCATGGTCGGTGGACCATGCATTTTAATATATACCCCATGATTTTTATAAATTGACAAATTTCACCTTTAAATTTCTAACTTAATAAAAATTAAGTTTTTACCTTCATAAAAATTACACTCTACTTTCTAATTTGACAAAAAGCTCACACTTTATAACTTCAAATTTTTGACATGTAACACATTTTATCCCAAACTTTGCTATAATATCAAAGGTAACCCTCTAACTTTGTAAATGTCATTTTGACCCCTTTAGGTTTCTAAGGTTTCGGCCTTATCGTAGAACTATTTTCTTATGTTTTTATTTTTTTGGACGTGTCGGTATAAATCCGAGTTCGTCTATGCTTTAACTTTTTTTAAACGAGCTAGGTCAATTATAAAATGTTACGTTTTGATGTTAATTTTGTTTGGAAACAAATCAGGTGAAACGTAGAGTCAACTCAAATATAAAACGTTTTAATTCGACGGTGTAAATTCGTGTTACCTATGTTTCTGACGTAAAATGTGTTTGGAAACGAGTCGGCTAAAATATAAAACGGTTTTTTTGACGGTACAGATTCGAGTTACATACGTCTTTGACTTAAACTGTGTTCGAAAACGTGACGGCTCAAATATAAACGTTTTCATTCGACAGTATAACTTAATATGCATGGTCGGTGGCACTTGCCACCCACAAAAAGGCAAAAAAAATAATAATTAAACTACTAGAAATGACAACAATAGCCCTTATACTTTTAAAGTTTACGTTAACATTTCTTCATTTTTTTTAAAAACTTCAAATAAATGTTATTTTCACCCTTTCAGTTTCAACTTTTTAAACTTACACCCCGTACTTATATTCTTTAGCTTCAAAGAAAAAAACAATTCTCACTTAGTTATTTTTATCTATGTGTTAACATAAGTTCACGTTTCAACGTAAATTTCTTCATAAGCGAATGTGGCCAAATATAATGTGTTTCAATGCTTATTGTTATGTACGTTTTTAGTTGGTCTACATTTTAACATTTTAATTTATGTGTCGGTATAAATTCACGTTTCAATATAAATTCTTTTTCATAAACGAGTCTGGTCAAATAAAATTGTTTTGTTTGTCTACGTTTTAATTTAAACAGTGTTTGGAAACAAGTTAGGTCGAATATAATACGTTTTCATTCGATGGCATAAATTCGAGTTATTGTACATTTTGATGCCGCTAAGTTTTGATGCAAAGGTACGGGTGGTGTAGTGTTAGGTGGACCCATCACCAAACGGACCAACCCAAGTTCGATTCCATTTCTTCGGTAACTGCAATGCTTTAAATCAGATATGTCAAAACACATGCTTTTGTATGGTTAACGCATCACATAACAACCAAACGCAACTTTATTCCATTCACCATAAAGACGGTTACACCACAGAATACATACACTGCCATAACCAAATTAGCCAGTGGCTAACTGGGCCGGCCCACCAAAATTAACCATTAAACTTGTCAACACAAACTCTATATACCCAGCCCATATTGTTTACCCATTGTCAAAAACAGAGAATTGGTTCCAGCATTCAATATCAAGATCCGGCCATTTTCCTCTTTTTATCATCCACCAAAAAGCTTCCGTCTTGATCTCCTCCATTAGTCTCGTTGTTGCCACTTGGACGTCTTTGAAGATACAGTCATTGCGGCTCAACCAAAGCTTCCAAATTGTCAAGAGTACAATCGCATAGATCACTTGCTTCTTCTTCTTGTTCCCTTCAACATTCCTAGAATGATTTATCAACAGGTCAAGTGAACCGCAGGATTCAGGAAAACTAACCTTTAACCACTCGCCAATACACCACCAAGTCGATCTAGCTCATAAGCAATCCACAAAGATATGATCTACCGTTTCCGGCTCCATTCCGCACCTTTTGCAAAGACCGTTTCCAACATTGATGCCTCTAAAAGCAAGTGTTTCAGCCGTGGGGATCTTGTTTTGTAACGCTCGCCAAACGAAGCAATTCACTTTTGGAGTAGCGAGTCTGCACCACATGTATAAGCCGCCTGCACTATCATTCTGCCAAGTTCTTGAGATCGTCTCTCTAACCTGTTTTACTGAGAAGCACAACTCCTTTTCATCGTTCCTTCACATCCACCTGTCTTTGACCTGAGTAAGCGATATATTATTTATAGTATCCGTCAATTCCATAAGCTGATTACACGCCTCAGCAGAGCTCGGAGTACGAACCCACTGAAGCGTCCAACCCACCTGCCCGTTTTCCCTTTTAAAACAGTCTGCCACCCGATCATTCTTGTTTTTACTGAGAGCAAACAGGTTCGAGAATCGGTCTTTAAAACAACAGTTCTGGCACCACATATCTTTCCAAAATCGCTACGAGTCACCATTGCCGATCTTGCATCTAAGTCTTTCTTCCAAAGATATCCCATATTGACCCAATGGTTCTTGGATTGAGACAATATTGCCCCATGTTCCAGGAATCGACTTTTTGTGTGGAAGAAAGTTTGAGCCTCTACCTCCCCCATGAATCGCCGAAATGATTTTGCACCACAATTGTTCCGGGTAGGATTTAAATCTCCCCCACCATTTTGCGAGAAGCCCCACATTCATTTCTTCAATACTTGTGACCCCAAGACCTTCGGCTTTCTTTGATTTGATAACCTTTTCTTAAGCCACCCATTTAATTTTCTTTGCGCCCCACACCAATTTGCGTCTAAGTCCTTCCAAAACTTTTACCACACCCACCGGTGCTTTAAATAGAGAGAGGTAATAGTTCGGGAGGGAACTAAGGACCGCCTTGATCAATACCAATCTCCCGGCAAAAGACAACATACGAGCCTTCCAAAGTGTTAATCTTGACCGAAACTTATCAACCACGACTTTCCAACTTTTAATCCTTTTCATGTTTTCACCCACCGGTAACCCAAGATAGATGAACGGTAGACTCCCTTTTTTACATTTGATCAACTCAGCCGCGTTTATAATCTATTCTTCCTCCACATTTATACCGAATAGATTGCTTTTAGACAGATTTACCTTTAGGCCAGAGGCTGCCGAAAAGCATCGAAGTAATCTATTCAAATTCAGCACGTTTTCATCAGATCATTTTCCCAAAAATAGAGCGTCGTCCGCATAAAAGAGGTGAGATATGTTCGGGCCATCATTTGGCAGCTTGACCCCAATAAAAGTGCCAGCTTCAACCGCCTTCGTGATCATAATGTGAAGCGCCTCCATTACAATAGTGAAGAGAAACAGGGAGAGTGGATCCCCTTGGCGTAAGCCCCGCTTTAATTGAAATTCAGCCGAGGGGGACCCGTTAATGAGAATAGACGCTTTGCCCGTAAATAGTAGCCCCATAATCCAGTTCTTCCATCTAGATGGGAACCCCATATGGTGCATAGTA
Organism: Ambrosia trifida; assembly: GCA_028751855.1. NCBI lineage: Eukaryota > Viridiplantae > Streptophyta > Magnoliopsida > Asterales > Asteraceae > Ambrosia > Ambrosia trifida. The sequence goes on from CM054127.1 coordinate 122,359,145, forward strand.
TTAATGAGGAACTTCCAAGAAATACAATCATATGCCTTTGCGAAATCGACTTTAAACAGTAGTAGCTTCTCCTTCACTTTTTTTGCCCAAGAGATGATTTCGTTTGCTATTAGAGGCCCATCAAAGATATTTCTATCCTTAATAAAAGCTTATTGCTCCACCGAAATGATACTCCCAAGCACCATTTTTAATCTTGATGCCAACACTTTCGAGATTATCTTTCCGATCACCCCTATCAATGATATCGGTCTAAAGTCCGATAACGTTAGAGGGTCCACCACTTTTGGAATTAGTGCAACAAAGGAGTTATTACACGATGCATGAACAGATCCGTGAATGAAAAACTCAGCCATAATATCCCCAAAATACTTCTCAAAGTTCCCCAAATATTGTTTTATGAAAGCGAACGAGAAACTGTCTGGACCCGGCGCCTTTTCCCCACCACATTCCCAAACCGCCGCTTTGATTTCCTCAGTAGTGAATGGTGCCACTAAACCCGAAGCTTCCTCCACCGATAATATCTTAAAGCCCTCTCCGGTCATTTTAGGTCTTGTTTCACAAGGCTCATCGAACTTATTCTTGAAGCATTGAACCGCATGAGCTCTGATAACTTCCATATCCGAGATCCAGTCACCATCAATCATTAACTCACTTATTTTGTTTTTCGCCTTTCTATTATTGATAATACCGTGGAAGTATGCCGAATTCTCATCGCCGTTAAGGATCCAATCTACCCGGGATTTCTGTTTAAGGTCCTTCAACCTGTCCCATTCCCATTTTTTGACCATAAGTTTAGCGTCCTTCCACTTACTTGTATCTTCCTCGTTAAGAATCCGCTGGTCCGCCACATCTTCAAGTTGTTTAATCTGCTCTTTCGGCCTTTTAACTCCAGCCACCTCATTATCATAAGCTTCGTTCCTCCATTCTTTAATGTTGTTTTTTATCTTCTTCATTTTTTGGAGCAATATGACATCTTTCCTGTTAGCTTCGATGTCAAAATTAAGACCTGCAATAACTTTTGTATCCAACCCATCCTTACCCAGCCAGGAACTAAATAAACGAAACGGGATAGGACCGTTATTAGACAGGGATGTCATAAGGACGACCGGGGAGTGATCAGAAACATCCCTATCTAAGGCCACTACCATCGCTTCGGGCCATTTCCCCATAAAGTTTTCACAAACTGGCACCGTATCAAGCTTACTAAGTTTTTGTCCATCCACAGACATAAACGTGAATCTTCTTCCACCCATGTTATACTCAAGTAAACCAGCGCTGAATATAAAGTTGTTAAATGCCATCGCATTAGCCGAGACAAAAATAGAATTCAAACGCTCCGCTTCACTTCGTACATCATTGAAATCGTCGAATATAATCCATAACCCACATAATTCCTCTTTAAGTTCCTTGATTTCGTTCCACAAAGACCTTCTCAGAATCGGGTCTGTGGGTGCGTAAACATTCATCACATACACCGGTTCCTCCGCACCACACAGTTCACCCCGTCATTATAAAGTTCTGACCTTTTTCTAATTACTGATACTTTAAAAACAGTCGAGTTCCAAATGGAAATTAACCCCCCCCCCCCCCCCCGATCTACCCTCTGCATTAACCATTTCTTTACCATGCCCAGTTCCATCCCAAAACCTTTCCACCACCCTTTCCGATGTTGTTGTCATTTGTGTTTCTTGTAACCCGATAAAAGAAAGATTAAAATTTTGTTTAATATATCTAACCTTTTTTGCTTTTTCCGGTCCCCCAACCCCCTTTAAGTTGAACAACTGGAAGTTCATCTTGGATTCGTCGTCTCCCATTTTTCTTCCACCGCCTTATCAATTGATTCCTCCAACCCATTTATCAACAAGCCAGCTGATGTACCCACCAAAATTGTAGCGTGCACCTCAGCCTGCCTATCCCCTTTTGATGTTTCACCTGAGTCGGCTTCTTGATTACACTCGGTGTTCTTGTTTTCCACATTCATGCCTTCGACCCAATCAATTTCGTACCCATCTTCGATGCCACACCCAAAATTATAACTGTATAGATCTTGTTTTTTCTAGCTCAGTGTTTGCCTTTTTCACAAAAGTTCTTCTTCTCCTCTTCTTTTTGTCTCCCCTAGAGTTTCCAGAACTATTTTCAACTTCTGAAGAGTTGACTTTTCGATCAAAAATTTTAACCCTATCTTTTATAACCATCTTATTCTTATGGGCCTTAAATCCCACTTGTCTCTTCCTTTTTGATTTAGGCCCTTTTTTTAACATAGAAGCCCACATATTATAAAGCCCAATATCAAAATTGGACTTAACGTTAGTGACTGGGCTGTTTTCATTGGATACCTTGGGCCCCACATCACCCATAATGATGGGAGCAGATTTCGTTTGGCTGCTGGCTCCTGTTTTCGAGGTCTCCTCATGCAACTCATGCAACTGATTGGTCTCAGTATCCCCCGTGTCCCCATGCACAGCCACCTCTTCGGCTTCCACATTCATTGCATCTGTTTCCACCCTTTCATCTTCCTCATAATGTTTCTGGTCACCGGAATTCGCTTCATTTTCGGCCAACGTGTTGAGTTCATCATCCGCTACATTGGACCTGCCATTTTCATGAGACGGTTGTACTACCTCCTCCACCACTTCATCAGAACCAATAATCGTAACGTTATCCCGAATATATTCTGGCACCCATCTTCCAGATCCTTCAGAAACCCAGCAGGAGAATGTTTCACTTCTCCAATCAATTTTAATTTCTACATCAATCTTCGACGTCGACTTTACGACCACCCCAACGTATGCACCAGAAAGATCCGAGTTCTCCATACCGTTCTCAACGTGCCTGACTATCTCCCCAAACATTGCACCAATCTTTTCAACATGTTCAGCCGATCTAAGAATCAACGGAAGTCCAGTTATCTTCAACCATGTTAATCTTTCACTATCCAGTATTTGCCCCTTCCATTCACATACAGATGATAGCCATTCCCCCATATGTTATACATTGATGCAAACTCTCTAGTCTTTTCCGGAGATGAGAATGTTATCAATATTTTCAGGCCTCCAAGATACCTCACTTCCATTTTCATACCTTTAATGTTTTCAAGTCCCTCCAACAGTTTACAAAGTCTGTAATAATTTCTTACCACCGCAACCACCGACTTCCCTATCCATTGTTCTGGTGTTTCAGCGGCTTTGTCTTGTAGCCTAATCCTCTTTGCCTCCTTTCTTTGACCATCCTCCTTCCTGCCCGTTAGTGTCTCCCGGAACGTGAAGTTGTTGCAATTGTACTCAGTTGCTGCATGTTTTTGCCTCTCCCGTTCATGTCTACCACTCACGTTTTCACTTCTATACTCTGGTATCTCTTTATTTTGTTTTTTGAACTTACTATCTTCTTTGCTGAATCTTGCAACTCTTGCAAATACCTTCCTATCGAACACATTGAGACTGTTGATTGCTTTCACCATTTTACTTTCATCCTTAACTTTTGTGAATCTTATGAAGGCAAATATTTTCCCAAACTTATCTTTCTTCTTAGCCACATATGCATCACATAGTTGGCCGCATCTCCCATACTCCACCCTTAGTTCTTCAGCCGTAACCCCCTCTGGTAGGTTTGATATGAAGAACGTTGTTGATTGAATGTTGCTGCCTTGATTCCTCGGAGGGATTTCTCCTTCTTCGAGGGTCATGCTATCTTTTAAACGCTTAACCTATTGAATGGACACTAAATCCCATATAACATCCACCGATTAATCAAAAACTTTCAATAGCAACATCTCTTTACAAACACTTCACAAACAAAAATTGTCAATTAATATATGTAGTTAATTTATTATATATATATTTTTTGAAAGAAAAAAATACAAATTTTTTTATATAATTACAACTACAATGAGAAAAGTTCATCTAAATCATATAGCTAGTGTGTTCTATTATAACTTACTAGTGGGGATGCCCGCGCGTTGCTGCGGGTGTGTATGTTTTGTTGCTTCGTAACTGTTTTTTGGGTTTATGGTGTTTGCGTGTTTGGCTTTTGTGGATGACTCGTTACGGTGACGTAAAGTAAATCAACTTATCACGTAGATTCCTGCAAATATGGACCCACAACATTACTCGTGTACTCAATGTTTTAAAAACCGGTTTTTAAATCATACCGGATTTGACTTAAAAATGGTTCAACCGGTTGAACCGGATTGTATCGGGTGGTTCAACCGGATTGACTTGTTAGCTCTACGAATCCATAAATTACAACATGAACTCAAAATATAATCTAAAAGTGAATGATTGCATATTAAAAGATAATCCAAAAGTTATTTCATATAAAAAAAATCATCCAAAAGTATTCAAGTTCACAATTTTTTAACAATGTTCTTTTAAATGGAAGCGTAGGCGATGTATAAGCCATTGGAGTACTGAATACATCAAGTTCACAATTGCTTAAAAGATGAAATTCACTACCATCGCCTTCCTCAAAATCTAAAGCATAACTATTTTCATCTCCTACATTATTACATAAAAAGTTTTAGTGGAAATAACAATCATAATATACTTAAATTACCAAAGATAAGTAACATATATAACAAGTAACGGTGTGTTTGAGGAGCCGGTTCATGCCCTTCCTCACCAACACATGTTATCTATATCATAATTATGAAGTTCTCCTTCTCGCTTTTCTTGAACCACAAAAAAATCAATAGTTCAAAACCCAAAATTTACCTTGTGCCGGTACCGGTATAAAGGTTCAAACTGGTATACCGTATTTTACCGGCGGTACGAACTTGATACTGTTTCGCCTTTATACCGGGGTATTTCGTACCGGGCTACCCTCTGAAAAACGGTATTACCGGTATAATCGGCCGGTACGTACCGGTTTTTAAAACATTGCGTGTACTGTTTTTCACGCATTCATAAGCTCCTCAAACTTTGTGACTGCTACTCCAACCCTCCTAAAAATTGTTTACATAATATTGGTTATATAATTTCATAATAACCCTTATCTTACTTAAGCTATGTATATGATTTTGATCTCAATAGTAGTTAGCATTTTTAACTTATTATATGCAGAATCCATAAGTTGCTTTTCTCAAACCAAACAATTTAAAAGATAAAAAAAAAAAAAAAAGCTAACTTATGTAGATAGGTCATTTAATCACATATAGCAACGCTTTAAGAAGATATATTGTTGTTGTGAGTCTAATGACCCCTAAATGACAATTAACTGTTAGAAAAAAAAAACAGCAGCCATTGTTATTTGTTAGTCATTATTAAGTAGCTAAAACAATGGCCTAACTGCAGCTATCACCTGTGCTCTTGTGAGGCTATTTGCAGCCCAAAACAACCTCAAAGTTCATTCTAAATCTAGATATTTGATCGGGTTGCATCTAATAATGAATCTAAAAGCGAGTAGCTTACAATTGAGTTTAGACAACGCGGATATGGATTTGCTTGCACGAACAAACATGGCTTATTATTCAACCAATCAATCCATTATTAGCCACACCTAATTTCTGATATGAAGCGCCCAAACACTAAAGATAACTACAACAATTTAATTTCCATTTCAAAATAACAAGATAAGCACGCGTAAAATATTTATAATCACATTACATATTGAATGAAAACATGATGAGTACACGTACAATATTTATAATCACATTAAACAAGAAACTACATATACATCAAAAAAGACGTTCGAACCCGTTTCGCCTATATTCCCTTCACATAGTGAAAATATTATGAACTCTTTGGACACAAATCAATACCGTAGGTGTGAAAATAAGTAAAGAAATTTGAGCAGACCCAATCACCATATGAATTTAAACAGATTAAACGTAGTTGCTGATTAGATTAGTAAAGAAATTTAACATTAACAAACTTGTAGATGTTTTAATAATGAATGTACATACATATTACTTGCAATTTCATTCCACAACACAGCACCACAGAGGCGAAGTAGATATACCCTTTATCAGCCTGCCATGTAGCATTCCAGCCGTGACCCCCTTTGACCCGTTTCTTTTAAAAAAATGTTTTATTTTAGCAGTTTGACCCGTCAGAGATAAACATAGCTCGAAGCAACGGGTTTATAGGTAAAAACTGCCGAGATTGCCACATATACTTGATTGATGTAGTTTTATTTACCTTGAAAGTAGGAATATTTGTAGAAATTTGATTTGTGGCCTGCTCATTCTGCTTAAGAAATCACACTGCAGGACCACCAATATATGCAGCAAATTGTGTGTCCACCATAGATATATTGGTCAAAATCACTTTGACTGTGCAGCCTATCGGCTTTAGCTGGCATGCTTAATCCCAATCTGATCATCAGTTTCCTAGTAAAGATATATAATATTTAAAATCACTTTGACTGTTCAGCATTTCCATTGATGGTAACATAATAACAATAAGATTCTGCTTACCCTCTTATTATCAACCTAAAGGATCCGCATGCTCTCAAATCTTGTGCTCTTATTAGAGATTGGTCAACTCTGCATTACATGTAAAATGTTCGTGGCAAGCAGAGGTAAATAAGATAACGTCACAATCCATTCATGGAGGCAACATACCTGATTACATAAAAGTCATCGGAAATAAGAAGCTGAAATTAGAAGGGGTGTTGTCTACCCTGCTCTTGACAATTGATTTGGTGGCTTCATTATGAACCATACAAATAGAAAATTATAGCGTATTGTATAGAAAATCATAGTGTATTCTACTAAATAGAAAATCATAGCGTATTGTATTGTATTGATGAAGAACGACGGTTTCAAAGGTTAAAAATCATAGTGTCGCCTACCTTGTTCAAGTCTAGGCCCATATTCGGCCATTGCTTCTTTCGCCTAGATCCATTTCCCAGGCTTAATACAAAAACATGCCTTGCGCTTAGTGCCTTTAATAACTATTTATAGCAAAGAATCTCTTGTTGGCCCTCACAAAACAAAACCAATGACTTTTTTGAGTTACTGAGATGAATCTTCATAACCTCTAGACGGAACCAACACTTGTGAACCTGAGATAACTGCAGATAAACAAAAAAAAATCAGTAGGCATCACAAAAAACGAAGTAATTTCATTAAAATCATCAGTTAGTGGAATTGAAAGCTTATAACCCTATCCTATGGTATTTCACAAACAACAGCTACGCAACAATAACACATTCAGCCAAAGGCAAAAGTCATTAAGTTTACCTCATCGCCTTCCTTGCTGCTGATGATTAATTGAGTTGCTGAATTTGGTGAGGAACAGAAGAATCGATAAAGATCTGGAGCAATGGCTACACTTTTCTAGTATGTGAGCTCTTAACATGGGTTATAGAAACGAACTGGGGATTTAATTAGGGACGTGGAAGAGACCATGCCATTGAAAGCTAAAGCTAGAAACCTTTTGTGAAAAGGTGGAGATTTGAAGGGAATCAAATTATTCAATTGCAAACCTTAAATCCACAAGAACTGTTCAGATTCGTAACTACAAGAGGAGGTAACTGCAGTTTCACGAGGGTACCCGATGAAATCCTTTTCTCAAATCTCAATGAAGAGAGCAGGTGAAATTTCTATAATACCCTTCTAAGTGTCTTAATTGTCACCTACATCCCTATAATACCCTTAAATATGTTGCTTAAATGTATTGTACATGTTGCTTCTTAACTTGTACGTAAATAAAAATTACTATTTTAGCCGTCACTCTTCCTTAATAAGATAATATAGATAACTCATTCTCATTTCAGTGATTAAATAACACACAAAAAAAACAAAAAAAAAAAACAAACTTTTAATTTCGTTTTAAACAAGAAAAGACTTTAAACTGAACATAGACAAAATACAAAATATGCCCACGAATTGTGTTATTTGAGTTTTAAATATATAAAACGAAAAGAAAAATACATATAAAAACATGAGGAGCCCCATGAAAGTTTAATAGTTTATTCGATTCGTGTTCTCAGGTGAAAAGAAAGAAAGATAAAGCAAAGATATGTAAGGGAAATAATATTTCTATATATGATTGTTCCGCCCCTTTTTACAACTAACAGTTCGTAAAGTGTAACTGGTAAAGACTCCGGTGAGGTGGCGCTAGTCCGGAATTATCGGGCGACGAGCAGTCACGTTCGTTATCTGTTAAAAGTTATACAACATAACATCACTTTTATATAACACATTATATTATTATTTGGTCTAAGTCTAAAATGTGTTTATGTTTTATGTTTATAATTGTTGCTGGCTGGATTAAATGGAAGCTGCTACTGGATTGGATGTAGTTTGGACTTGGACTGGATTGCTTGTACGTGGCCCAGATAATTGATGCTAGAGTCCAAGACGAGCCCAGTGCTGCTGAGAGTTTGATAGTATGATTATGGCCCAAGCCCATTAGCCCAGCTGGTTACGAAGCTGTCAGGAGTGTGGCTGGTTATAACAAGGATCACCAGCGTGGACAAATGTGAGGCCAAGATTAAATCTTATTGTGTTTCTTCTGAGTTGATCAACGGTTGGCAGTGGTTCGGATGTGTTAGTTATCCGAGCCTCTTGCTGGACTATATAAAGGCTTCCTCGAGATTGGTTACCAGTTTAGACGAGTCTATTTCTTGTTCGTGTATTCTCTCTGTGGATTCCCTTTATTATTAGGGTTTTTATCAAAGATCATCAGTCAATGATCTTCTGATCTTCGTTGTTTTGTCATCTGAGATCATCAGTCAATGATCTCAGCTTAGTGTATTATTGTCATAGATCATCTGTTAATGATCTAAGTTGTTTTTAGGGTTTGATTCGTATCTAGTCAAATCTGTTGTTCTTGTTTGTATTTGAGTCTTTAAGAAATAAAGCATTCAGTTCTTGTTCTTGTCTATGAGTTTACCATATTTTGACATGGTATCAGAGCTATAGGCTCTTGTCTTGTCGTCTTCCGCGTTTTTGAGGTTTCATCTGAGTTCTTGAGGGTTTCAAGAGGATTAGGGTTTTCTGGAAAAGTATTGTGTTGATTATTGACTGGAGATCGTTGATCTACACGAAGTAATCTAGATCTGAAGTTGATCATCAGATCTAGAATCTAGGAAACAGGTTTGCTGCCGAGCTTGGACTTTGAATCATCTTGGAAGCTTATTCTTCTTGCTCTCTGACTCGTAACCCTAAGTGAAGGTTACGAGTTACGAGTTTTTTGGCGAAACCCTAACTTGGGTCTCTTCGGTGAGATTGTTCCTTTACCCTTTGTTTTTTAATAAGTTGAGTCTAGGAGCACTGGCCGGGTTAGGTGGACCGGTATTGGCTCATTGTTTGATTGTCTGTCTCTGTGAGTATTGTTTGTATAATAAAGTACTATAGGACTGTCAGTCTCTGATATAACTTGTTATAGACTCCCCTGTTAAGACATGTCCAGGCACCCTTGAGTGATGACCCTGGAATCTTGATCACTGACAGGGCTTCGTCTATTACTAAGTTTGAGTTTGACAGATCTATTAGTGGTTTATTATTTGATTGAATTGTTGTGTATTCTGTGTGTTGCATCTATTGTCAATCATGTCTGATGAAAATGATAATGATAATAATAGTTCCAGTTCTAGTGAAGGTAGAGAGAGACTTGGTGGGGTCACCCTCATCAGCAAGCTTGATTCAAGTGACCCTCTCTATCTTCATGCTAGTGACTCGGCTAACCTTACTATCATTAGTGTAAAACTTAAAGGGACAGAAAACTATACTATCTGGTCTAATGCTATGATTCTAGCTTGACAAGTTAAGAATAAGTTAGGGTTTGTTAATGGTGAATGCATAAGGTCTGTAGATGATCCTGTTTTAGGAAAACAATAGGATCGTTGTAATTCTGTTGTCCTTACTTGGATTTTAAATTCTATATCTGAAGAGTTATATATAGGACAAGTCTACTCTAAACTTGCATCTGATGTATGGAAAGACTTAAGAGATACTTACAATAAAATTGATGGGTCTGTCATATTTGATACATATCAAAAAATTAATCATTTTAGTCAAAATGGTATGACTGTTGCTGAGTATTACCATAAGTTGCATATTATGTGGCAGTATTTGGATCAAATCTTGCATATACATGCCTGTACTTGTGATGCATCTAAACAGTTTAATGATTTTAGTCATTTGATTAAGTTGATGCAATTTCTTATGGGGTTGGATAATGTGTACAGTTCTGTTAGGACTAACCTATTAATAAGGGATCCTTTACCCACAGTAAAGGAGGCCTTTGCTATAGTTTCAAGAGAAGAATCACACAGAAACTCTAATGTCACTGTGTCTAAAGAACAGGGTCCTACTGTTGGTTTTTTTTTGCGAAAACAAATCAAAACATTGAGTCTAAGAAAAGAAATGCTAGGATTAACAATCAGAATCCTAACCTTAAGTGTTCTCACTGTGATAAAATAGGACACACTGTTGATAAATGTTTTGAGATTATAGGGTATCCTCCATGGATGAAAAATAAAGTAGGTCTTAATAAAAGAAACATAGCAAGTAACAATGTTTCTGGTGGTTCATCTCTTGAAAATGGAAATAAAAGTTCTGTTAATGCTCTCACCCCTGATCAGGTTTCACAGTTATTAAGTTTGCTGAATAAGAAGAGTGAAGAAGGTACAACTAGCTGCAATTCTGCAGGTAGGTCATGTAACTTCTTTTGCTCAGCAAGCAACTCTAAACTTGTGTTCTCTTTTTCAAATGTTCATTCTCTGTTTAGAAACTTAGGGTGATAACTGACTCAGGTGCTAACCAGCACATGGTCATGAATGATGAATATGTTATAAATAAAATTGATGTAAGTGATTTAAATATAAGTGTTAACCATCTTAATGGGACTAGTGCTAAGGTCACTGTTATAGGAGATGTTAAACTTACTGATGAAGTTACCTTATATGATGTTTTTATGGTTCCAAACTACTGTGTAAACTTAATGTCAGTTCATAAACTTGCTAAAGATAGCAAACTTGATGTTTTGTTTAATGAGTCAAACTGTTATATACAGGACTCTTTAACCAAGAGAGTCCCGGTGACTGGTAGTTAAGTTGATGGGTTATATTTTTGTGGTGAGTCCTCTATGTTTGCTGGAATGTGTTGTAACAGTTTTGAAATGAAAAATTTGTGGCATGCTAGGTTAGGTCATCCTTCAAACATTGTTTTAAAGGTCTTAAAAAACGACATAAAACTAAATGTGTTGACCAATGATAGTCATGAACCTTGTGATGTTTGTCATAAATCTAAGCAACATAGGGAGCCATTTCCCATCAGTGATCATAAAACCACCTGTCTTGGGGAGTTAGTGTAACACCCCAACCGATGGCGGAAACATCGGGATGTCACGTATTGATGATTGTTCAGTAGCTCATGGTGAATAATAAATTCCATTAAATAATTTAAATGATTTACATACAATAGTTCTAGAATTTGTACATCAAATTGAATAAAACTATACACATATCTTCAAGCATCAATTCAAATCTTCAAGCAAATAGAACCTGAAACATGTTAAGTTGAAAATATTTTGGGTCAACAAAAGTTGGTGAGAATTACATAGGTTTTTGATAATTGAATAAAAATGTTGTGCAATTAATGTGTCATGTCAATCTAGTCCATATGTGAGAACATACTAGAAATAAATCGAGTGCATAATCAACCCTGATGACTGTTATAATATGATACATACCATACGCTCATGGTCCACTTGAATATGTTATACGATAACAAACACCCACGCTACCTTTGTAGGAGGCACGTATCCGGGTGGGATTGTCAGTCCAATAGATCTATCAATGTATACCGCCGGCTTGTACGGAGTTAATGATTATGCTAGAATGGTGCTTACTCTAATCATGCTCAAGACATAATGCAACATAGAAAACACATAGACACATTGATGATTGAATTGCATAAATGATGTGGTAACATGTTTCACCCCAAAAAGCGGTGATAAATAGAAAAGGGGCTATGTAAAACTCACCTTGGTAAAATGTTATATCTGTTGAAAATAGTGTGTTGCCCAAATGTATCAAGTATCACCCTATAATGAGGTAATAAATATGTCTAAGTCTATCAAGTCTACAAATGTATAAGTTTCTAGGGCTTCGAATTGGGGATAAACGCTCGTTTGATTGTTATTAAAAATGTTTGATAATTGAGAGAATATTAGTAAATAATTAACCAAAAATCTTTTTATAAATGTTAAATCTAGGATGGTCACAAGAATGTGTTTAAAGTATAAAAATAATTTTTATAAAATTATTTTCTTTAAAATAGATTATTAAATCTATTTATTACAAATTGCCAAAATTTAACTTTAATATTCAAAAATACTAAAATTAAAGAATTATCATTTTAAAAATTATATTTCTGTTCTAAATGATCAGAAATAATTTGTATAAAATTTTGGTGCAAAAATATTAAAAATTGGATTTATTATGATTTAATTATGATTAAAACTGACAAAAATTGATTAAAAATATTAAATAAATGATTTTTCAGAAATAAAAACCATTTCTGAAAAGATTAATGTTATAAAAACTTAGGATAATTTTTGTGGAAATTAATAAAATTGTTTTGATATTTTAATGGATTTTTATAAATAAAATAGTATAAAATTGATTTAATTATAATAAATATTAAATAAATGAATTTCAGAAAAATAAAAATTGTAAATAAAACTTTTATCTCAGATTAATATAAGATAATTTTTGTGGAATTTTTAAAAGTGTTTAAGTATTTAAAAATGAATTTATGAATTATAAGTAATATATATATATATAGATTTGATAAAACAACAAAAAAAAGAACAAAAGGCTGTAGCAGCCGGGTTTCGAACCCGCGTTTGCTGGGTAACCAAGCAACAACACAACCACTTGGTCTAGACCTGTGGTTGTGTTAGGATTTAGTCTGTTTAATTTATATATATTAACTGTTATTATTGTTCTTCCCCAATTCATATTCTGCGAGCCCTAGATTTCCTAATCAGACAATCCACACAATGTTAATCTAATTAACCATAGGGCAATCATTGTGTTGATGCCGATTAACAAAACCCACAAAGAAAATTAGACTTACAGTGTTTAATTGCACACGAATGATAAGTCAACCCTTAAATCAAAAATACGAACAAAACCAACGAACAGAGAATTTTTAGAGAAATTAGAGATAGAGAAGAAATGTTTGGCGAGTGTAGAAGGTCCACTGATGTCCAATTTATAGTGTTGCTGTCTTGGAGTTCGATTTGGCATGTTTGACCACGATTCAATACCCACGCGTTTTAATGAGCTAATTAAGAGCTGATTGAGGATAATTATTGTAACACCCCAACCGATGGCGGAAACATCGGGGTGCCACGTATTGATGATTGTTTTCAGTAGCACATGGTATAACATAAATTTTAAATAATTTATTCAAACATAATATCCAAAATGTGACATAATGTCTAAGAATTCAAATGCATAACATCAAATAGCAACTTCAAAAGAACTTCAAATAAACTTCAAGAAAATCCTCATGCTAACTCAAGCCTCAGCTTCATTGTTACCTGAAACATGTTAATTTTGAAAGTATTTTGGGTCAACATAAGTTGGTGAGAATTACATAGGTTTTTGATAATTGAATAAAAATGTTGTGCAATTCATGTGTCATGTTAATCTAGCCCATATGTGAGAACATATTAGAAATAAATCGAGTGCATAATCAACCCTGTTGACTGTTATAAAATGATACATACCATACACTTATGGTCCCAATGAATATGTTATGCGATAACAAACACCCACGTAACCTTGGTAGGAGGCACGTATCCGGGTGGGATTGTCAGTCCAATAGATCTATCAATGTATACCGTCGGCTGATCAATGTTAATGATTATGCTAGAATGGTGCTTACTCTAATCATGCTCAAGACATAATGCAACATAGAAAACACATAGACACATTGATGATTGAATTGCAATAATAATGTTATAACATGTTTCACCCCAAAAATGGTGATAAATAAAAGGGGCTATGTAAAACTCACCTTGATTATGGTGATGAACTTGTCCCAAATAAACGAGGATTAATGAATTATGCTTGAACCTATATTTTTATTGTTAAAATTTATGAGCAATAATTATTTGACTTAACGATTGTCGAGCGACAGAGACCTTGAATAATAACGTATTCAAATCTATAGCTAATTGGTTAAATCATTTTAACTCAATTATGTATGCAAAGCTTGAAAAAGAAATCGTTGATTCTTTATAGATAAAATATTTTAAGACATGCGAAACATTTATATATCCTACACCTCTTTATTATTTTCATTAACATGCCATTAATTAAATCTACAAGATCTTATGATCCAGTTGTGAATTTAATATTTGCATAATTAAAAATACATAGACTATTATTTAGTAAGATAAGTGAGGACTAGCCACAAGGTAAAACGAGTCGAAACTATTCGATTTATCAGTTCAAAAAAAAAAAAAAAAAAAAAAATTATCATTCGTCTAAACTAGACGCCAAACCCAGCAAACGACAAATAAAACTTCCTTAGTTGGATACGTTGCTCGACAATCCAAACGACTCATCATACTAAAAGTTTAAATATTTTCAAAATGGACACTAACCTGAATTAAAATCATACTATTTAGACGGCGCGAAGTTATTGTTTACAAGTAGAGACGGGTCTGGTTCGTTGCGGCAAACGGTGGTGTTCAATGTCGCCGGGTCGCTTAACAAGGTACAAAGCAAAGCTTGAAGGAGTGAATGAATGGTTGAACAACGGTGTCGGGTAGTCGGCGAGTAGTCGAGGTGGCTAAGCCAAGTGGTGGTATGGGGTGATGGTTTGTGATGGGTGTGGTTGTTTCGCCGAAGAAACACGCCAGAGAACCCGAAGGGTGATGTCGAGGGAGAGGGTCAGAAATTGGGATATTATAATGCACGAACTGGTAAGACCCAATATGGATGATAGCGTGAGTCACGGGTTTGATTGATTATGATACAAAAGCTGTCAATTTAGTTGTAAATGCGGCGCGAAAGTTTTAAATGCTAGGACAACTCAATTAATTCAATCGCATGTATTAATATGGTAAATGATCCGAAAATTATGGCTTTGTTTTGTGTTGGAGTAGATGGATATTTGTTATGGTTGTTGTCCTGTTCTAGTTTATTGCCTTAAAGAAGTTTTCCTTTTTTTTTTTTTTTTTGAACAGAACACATCAATGGAAAGTGTGGAAGATGATCCATGATTGTTGTCTCTATTTATTCCTATTGTCATTTATTATTATTATAGTCAACGAGGTTATGAATGCATGATTGTATTATTATTACCTTTTCTATTATTATTATTAGTATTATTATTGTTATTGTTATTATATATATATAGCTATAACATATGAAATTTATAACTTTGCATTTGACCAAATTTATACCACCTTAAGATATATTAAAAAGAATTTCAAATGTATTTTGAAATGTATAGTTTTATATATAAAGCACGAGAGGGGGGACAAAGTAGAACTAACTAAAAAAAATTATTAATTGGGGAAAATTACGAAATGTTATAGTCTCCCCTACTTTTGGGAACTTCGTCCCGAAGTTTATTTTAAAAGCGGTTTTTGAATAAAGATGATGGTAGTTTGGCAAATGTTAGGGCAATCGTGGTGTTGTTGCAAGTATGGCAAAAATTTATGTGTAATAGGGTAAATTTGTTTCGAATGATGGGATGGTAGGTATGAGTTATATGATGAGGTGAATAGGAATAAGAGTTGAACTACGTGGTTCTAACTAGGAGGGTAAGGGTCTGTAAAAAAAATACCAATCCTATACATGTGTTGATCGACTAAATGAACTACCAACTATTAGGGTTTGTTATTGGTCCGACCCCAGTCCCATTTCCGATGTATCGTTAGTGTTTATATATAGGGTGTACCGCAGCTAACCCACCGCACCTCTGTTACATCGAAAACGTACTGGGTATTTATAAAAATCTTGATAGAATTTCACACCGCCTTAACGTACCTGTAAATTCATGATTACGTTCCGGACCGTAATCACCAATTTACCTTACATTAGGGTTTTGTGTCCTTCTATAACTCTAGACACACACGTAAAATAATACAATTAACATTGTGGTTGAATCGTATACAATGTATCCAAAAATAAGTCCAACTGTTGAGCAGGAAAAGACCTCTACCAGTCAGTGAGTAAGAACCTCTACCGATTGTTGAGCAGGTGTGATAGCCTCTACCAGTCGTTGAGCAGGTTGTAGGGCCTCTACCGACTGTTGAGCAGGCATGATGACCTCTACCAATCGTTGAGTAGGTTATTTGGTACTCTACTAACTGTTGAGCAAGTACTTCATCCTCTACCAGTCGTTTGATTAAGTGTACCAATTATTTCACACATAAATTGCAAATTGATAGTATGTACATGTAAGCAATCAAGTATCAAGTATAGCATGTGAGTCGTAATAGAGTTTCCCTAGACAAGGTTAATGACTCTAGGTGTGTCTATAGCAAATAGTTTATGTTCCATGCTTTCAAGTATCAAATGTTCAAATATAGTAGATAATCGAATCCTCATGTATGTTTGGATCAAAGGTTAGAATCAAATGTATGAGAAAACATGATTGTGGTATATGCCAAATATTGTAAGATTTTGAACAAGTTGAAAATGAGTGAGTGTCGATGGAGAATTTAGAGACAAAATATTGTTCCTATGGATGGAAAGATTTTATTTTTCGAAATTGGTTTTGTACATAAAGCAAAAGTTGTTAAATAGTACAAACTAAGGGAGCTTTGATTAAAATATTCCAGTTAGTCGGAGATTTTAAACACGGCCTTAGTTTTATAGATCATGGTGACATTATATCGAGAATCCTTTGTTACGCTAATGAATAAACATTTGAATTTAGAAATTGAATTTGAGAGCATCTTTTGACAAAAATATGTATTTTCCATAGTTTATAGGTGATGAAAATTTGACAAAATTAAGAAATCTTTAACGTTGTACTAGGGTATACTTAGGTTATGAGATTATAGTTTGAACAAAGATTTTAAAATCTTGAATATAATGAAATTTTATGGTTGAAGGTGCCTAAAAAAAATGTAGGGGGACGTTAAAAATAAAATTGGCTAGAATCATCAAAGGTGATAGAAAAAAAAATATGTAGCATGTTGTAAAGAGAAACATATTATTTGGGTTAGACGTTGGAAATAGTTAAACGTACAGGTAATAATATAAGTTTGTAAAATGGAGTGTGGTTGTGAAATCCACAAATGATTCATGAAATTTAGGCTAACAGGTGAATTATATAAGAAAGAAAATAGATTTGAATTTGCAAAAATTTTGAGATTCAAAACTTAGAAATTAAACGGAAGTGAGGGGGTATAAATGAGAATGAAGCACAAAGATTGTATTCGTTTATCCATGTATAAACGAAAACGTTGATTTATCAAGACAGATCAGATCTAAGCCAAGGAATTTGCCCTAATAATCTAGGAGTACTTTAGGATAGCAACAAGTAAATGAAACCGAGTAGACAAGACCAAGCTAGGGTAAGAATAAGGAGGAGGATAGGGATAGAGATAAGGATAAGGTAGAGCTACAAGCAAATAAAGCAAGTACTGATTAAAGTCCTAAGGCTATAGACTAGATTATTTTTCTAATAACCTAATTCCCTATAACCAAGGCTCTGATACCAATCTGTAACACCCCAACCGATGGCGGAAACATCGGGGTGCCACGTATTGATGATTGTTTTCAGTAGCACATGGTATAACATAAATTTTAAATAATTTATTCAAACATAATATCCAAAATGTGACATAATGTCTAAGAATTCAAATGCATAACATCAAATAGCAACTTCAAAAGAACTTCAAATAAACTTCAAGAAAATCCTCATGCTAACTCAAGCCTCAGCTTCATTGTTACCTGAAACATGTTAATTTTGAAAGTATTTTGGGTCAACATAAGTTGGTGAGAATTACATAGGTTTTTGATAATTGAATAAAAATGTTGTGCAATTCATGTGTCATGTTAATCTAGCCCATATGTGAGAACATATTAGAAATAAATCGAGTGCATAATCAACCCTGTTGACTGTTATAAAATGATACATACCATACACTTATGGTCCCAATGAATATGTTATGCGATAACAAACACCCACGTAACCTTGGTAGGAGGCACGTATCCGGGTGGGATTGTCAGTCCAATAGATCTATCAATGTATACCGTCGGCTGATCAATGTTAATGATTATGCTAGAATGGTGCTTACTCTAATCATGCTCAAGACATAATGCAACATAGAAAACACATAGACACATTGATGATTGAATTGCAATAATAATGTTATAACATGTTTCACCCCAAAAATGGTGATAAATAAAAGGGGCTATGTAAAACTCACCTTGATTATGGTGATGAACTTGTCCCAAATAAACGAGGATTAATGAATTATGCTTGAACCTATATTTTTATTGTTAAAATTTATGAGCAATAATTATTTGACTTAACGATTGTCGAGCGACAGAGACCTTGAATAATAACGTATTCAAATCTATAGCTAATTGGTTAAATCATTTTAACTCAATTATGTATGCAAAGCTTGAAAAAGAAATCGTTGATTCTTTATAGATAAAATATTTTAAGACATGCGAAACATTTATATATCCTACACCTCTTTATTATTTTCATTAACATGCCATTAATTAAATCTACAAGATCTTATGATCCAGTTGTGAATTTAATATTTGCATAATTAAAAATACATAGACTATTATTTAGTAAGATAAGTGAGGACTAGCCACAAGGTAAAACGAGTCGAAACTATTCGATTTATCAGTTCAAAAAAAAAAAAAAAAAAAAAAATTATCATTCGTCTAAACTAGACGCCAAACCCAGCAAACGACAAATAAAACTTCCTTAGTTGGATACGTTGCTCGACAATCCAAACGACTCATCATACTAAAAGTTTAAATATTTTCAAAATGGACACTAACCTGAATTAAAATCATACTATTTAGACGGCGCGAAGTTATTGTTTACAAGTAGAGACGGGTCTGGTTCGTTGCGGCAAACGGTGGTGTTCAATGTCGCCGGGTCGCTTAACAAGGTACAAAGCAAAGCTTGAAGGAGTGAATGAATGGTTGAACAACGGTGTCGGGTAGTCGGCGAGTAGTCGAGGTGGCTAAGCCAAGTGGTGGTATGGGGTGATGGTTTGTGATGGGTGTGGTTGTTTCGCCGAAGAAACACGCCAGAGAACCCGAAGGGTGATGTCGAGGGAGAGGGTCAGAAATTGGGATATTATAATGCACGAACTGGTAAGACCCAATATGGATGATAGCGTGAGTCACGGGTTTGATTGATTATGATACAAAAGCTGTCAATTTAGTTGTAAATGCGGCGCGAAAGTTTTAAATGCTAGGACAACTCAATTAATTCAATCGCATGTATTAATATGGTAAATGATCCGAAAATTATGGCTTTGTTTTGTGTTGGAGTAGATGGATATTTGTTATGGTTGTTGTCCTGTTCTAGTTTATTGCCTTAAAGAAGTTTTCCTTTTTTTTTTTTTTTTGAACAGAACACATCAATGGAAAGTGTGGAAGATGATCCATGATTGTTGTCTCTATTTATTCCTATTGTCATTTATTATTATTATAGTCAACGAGGTTATGAATGCATGATTGTATTATTATTACCTTTTCTATTATTATTATTAGTATTATTATTGTTATTGTTATTATATATATATAGCTATAACATATGAAATTTATAACTTTGCATTTGACCAAATTTATACCACCTTAAGATATATTAAAAAGAATTTCAAATGTATTTTGAAATGTATAGTTTTATATATAAAGCACGAGAGGGGGGACAAAGTAGAACTAACTAAAAAAAATTATTAATTGGGGAAAATTACGAAATGTTATAATTATGGTAATAGGAGTTAATTTCATGATGATGTTGACCAAAAAAATGAATTAAAAGTTGTTTCCAATCTTCACAGACGTGCACAAAAATTTTCAAACCAAAGAGGTTTGGTGCGGTGCTGTTGCAGAGAAAGAAGGATGACAGACCAGATTTAAAATCATGTTAAATAGTTATTAAACTGGAATTGAAACAAACAATCAAAGTGGCTCAGTTGGTTAAGACGCGTGGTTTGTGTGGGAAGTAGCCCGGGTTCGATACCCGGCTGAGGCTACTTATTTTTTTTTATTAAGACAGAATCAAGAGAGGGGAGGGGTGTGGGCTTCAGCCTGTGGGCCTAGTGATGGGCCGCGTAGCTGGGCTTCAGTTTAAATGGGGAGGTTTTGGGTTAAAGGCTTAAAGAAAATAAAGGGGTTTTGGGCTCAAGGATGGGTTTAATTAACAACCCAATTATGGATCTAGGTTATTATTATTATTACTATTATTATCATTATTATTATCATTTTTTTAAACCTTTATATATATATATAGATATATATAAATATATAAGTTGTGTGGTTATAATACAGGTATTAGAGTTTGAAAAATTTTACGATGTTACAGTTAGTTCACTTGGATGTATGGGTCCCTATAGAGTTAAGAGTAAAGAAGGATTTAGGTATTTTTTGACTATTGTCGATGACTATACTAGGTCTATTTGGGTGTATCTTATGAGATTTAAAAATGAATTGTTTGATAATATGGTTCATTTCCTGGCTGTCATTAACAATCAATTTAAGAAAAATGTTAAAATTTTCCGAAGTGATAATGGAAGTGAATTTGTTAACTCTCGGGTAAAAGATTTGTTAAACAAAAATGGGATTTTACATCAAACTTCATGTGTTCATACACCCCAACAAAATGGTATAGTTGAATGTAAACATAGACATTTATTGAATGTTGCTAGGGCATTATTGTTTCAAAGCAACTTACCTTTGTCTTTTTGGTCTGAATGCATTCTTACTGCTGTGTATTTGATAAACAGGACTCCCTCTTCAGTGTTAAATGGTAGGTCACCTTATGAATTGATGTATGGATTTAAGCCCTCTTATGAACACCTTAGGGTTTTTGGCTGCTTGTGTTACTGTACTGTTTTGAACAATTCTGATAAGTTTAATATACATGCTAACAAATGTGTTTTAATTGGTTACTCAAATGAAAAGAAAGGTTATAAATTGTGGAATCTTGATTTAAAACAAATTGTATTATCAAGAGATGTAAGATTTTATGAAACAATTTTTCCATTTAAGGAACCAAAGGTTTTAAAAGAATGTGATTCTAACAATTATGAAACTATAAACCAATTAAATTTTTTTGACATGTTTGAATCAACTAATAACACAAGTGCCAATGATCCTGATGATCCCGATGATGAACAGAGGGCAAATCTAGACTCTGATCATCATTGGACTCAGCAACCAGCTGACAACAGTGATTCCACTCCTGGTAAGGCTGGTAGTCAGCAACCAAGTGGTGCTGATGTTGGCAGAGGTGGGGCTGAGGATGATAGATCAGATAATGATGACACTACTAACTCTGAGGGACACATATCATCAGCTGATCATCCCACTGTGGTTAGGAGATCTACTAGAAATGTTAACTTTCCTAAAAAGTTTAGTGATTATATTGTTGAAGGAAAAGTTAAGTTTGGACTTGAAAAAGTTGTAAATTATTCCCATCTGTCTGTTGACAATCTGTGTTTCACTTCTGTGTTAAATAAAACTAGTGAACCCAGCTTCTATTATGAAGCTTGTAAGGATTAAAATTGGGTTTTAGCTATGAATGAAGAAATAGAAGCATTAAACAGAAATGATACTTGGGAAATTGTTGAGTTACCTAAGGATAGGAAAGCTATAGGTTGTAAATGGATTTATAAGATAAAGTATAAATCTAGTGGTGAAATTGATAGATATAAAGCTAGGTTGGTTGCAAAGGGGTATAGTCAAAAAGAAGGTTTAGATTTTGATGAAACCTTCTCCCCTGTGGTTAAAATGATCAATATAAGAAGTGTTTTAACCATTGCAGTCCAGAATAGTTGGTCTTTGTATCAGTTAGACATCAACAATGCTTTCTTATACGGTGACTTATTTGAGGATGTATATATGAAGTTACCTGAAGGGTACTTCTCTAAAAATGATAGTCGAGTGTGCAAGATTAAAAAGTCCCTCTATGGACTTAAGCAGGCCCCTCGTATGTGGAATGCCAAATTAGTTAGTGTTTTGTTTGAACTTGGCTTTGTACAAAGCAAATGTGATCACTCGATGTTTGTGATGTCTTCTAAAGACATTTTTTGTGTTTTACTTGTATATGTTGATGACATAATCTTAACTGGTAATAATGTTGAGTTTATAGATCATGTCAAAACATTTTTTAAAACCAAGTTCTTGATTAAGGATTAAGGATTTAGGTTCCCTAAAGTACTTTCTAGGAATTGAGGTGTTTAAAACTGATAGTGGTTTGTGTCTGAGTCAAAGAAAATACTGCATTGAACTACTAGCTGAGTATGGTCTAACAGGCTGCAAACCTGTGAGATGTCCTATTGAACCCAATCATGTGATCACTAACTTGTGTAAGCAAGAAAGTGAACCATTGGAGGACATTACAGGTTATCAAAGGCTTGTAGGTAAACTAATTTACCTATCTCATACTCGGCCGGATATCACTTATTCAGTACATGTATTAAGTCAGTTCATGCACAAACCAACTAAGGCACACCTAATAATTGCTATGAGAGTGCTTAGGTATCTTAAACTTGCTCCTGGTAAAGGCATACATATTTCCAAAATTTCTGATCTGAGTTTGTGTACTTATGCTGACTCGGATTGGGCCAAGTGAGTTGAAACCAGGAAGTCGGTTACAGGATACTATATTTTTTTAGGGAACTCACTAATTGCTTGGAAAAGTAAAAAAGCAAACCACTATAGCTCGGTCTACAGCAGAAGCTGAGTACCGGTCTATGTGCACTGCGACATGTGAAATAATGTGGTTGATCAATTTGTTAGCTGAGCTAAACATCAAGGTTAGTCTTCCTGTTAAACTATATGGGGATAATTCGGCTGCACTTGCAATTGCAGCCAATCCGGTCTTTTATGACAAAACGAAACACTTTGAGATAGACCTATATTTTTTATGTGATCAAATAAACAAAGGTTGTGTTCAAACTGAGAAAATTCAAACTGAAAAACAAATTTCTGATATTTTCACAAAAAGGTTTGGGTATTTCTCAACATGAACAGATTTGCTCATGGTTAAACATGTTAGATGTGTTTAGTAATAAAAGTGGGGGGGGGGGTGTTAAAAGTTATACAACATAACATCACTTTTATATAACACATTATATTATTATTTAACCTAAGTAATGTGTTTATGTTTTATGTTTATAATTGTTGCTGGCTGGATTAAATGGAAGCTGCTACTGGATTGGATGTAGTTTGGACTTGGACTGGATTGCTTGTACGTGGCCTAGATAATTGATGCTAGAGTCCAAGACGAGCCCAGTGCTGCTGAGAGTTTGATAGTATGATTATGGCCCAAGCCCATTAGCCTAGCTGGTTATGGCCCAAGCCCATTAGCCTAGCTGGTTACGAAGCTGTCAGGAGTGTGGCTGGTTATAACAAGGATCGCCAGCGTGGACAAATGTGAGGCCAAGATTAAATCTTATTGTGTTTCTTCTGAGTTGATCAACGGTTGGCAGTGGTTCGGATGTGTTAGTTGTCCGAGCCTCTTGCTGGACTATATAAAGGCTTCCTCGAGATTGGTTACCAGTTTAGACGAGTCTATTTCTTGTTCGTGTATTCTCTCTGTGGATTCCCTTTATTATTAGGGTTTTTATCAAAGATCATCAGTCAATGATCTTCTGATCTTCGTTGTTTTGTCATCTGAGATCATCAGTCAATGATCTCAGCTTAGTGTATTATTGTCATAGATCATCTGTTAATGATCTAAGTTGTTTTTAGGGTTTGATTCGTATCTAGTCAAATCTGTTGTTCTTGTTTGTATTTGAGTCTTTCAGAAATAAAGCATTCAGTTCTTGTTCTTGTCTATGAGTTTACCATATTTTGACATTATCACGCTCATCCAACCTCTACTATTGATATCCTTCACTTTCAGGTGTCGGACAAAAAAATTCCTCATCTAAATCCGAAGCCATTACGTATTCGGCCCTGGGATCAGTTTCGCAACCTTGTCAGGACTCCGGTGAGGTGGCGGTAGTTCGGCGTTATTAGGCAACGAGCAGTCACGATCACTATCACGCTCGTCCAACCTCTAGTATCGATATCTTTCACTTTCATTTGTCTGACAAAAAAATTCCTCATCCGAAGCCATTACGTATTCAGCCTTGGGACCAGTTTCGTAACCTTCAGCCCAACTTGTAATTTTTGTGACTGTATGAGTGTTTTGCACTGTACGAGTGTTACGCATTGGCATTGTAACAACGTTTCCAATCCGTATTGCACCTAGTGGTAATAGAGCCATTCTGTAATCATATACATAATGTAACTCTTCTCTCGTTGAATCTCTAGGAATTTATAGCTTATAAATTTCAAATGTTGGAGGGTTTGAAGTCGGTGGGTTATCTGTAGGTGGATAGTTTGCACAGTGACGACCACCACCCTTGTGGTGGAGTGGTACCGAAAAGTGAGGGAGAGACACTTGATCCTTGTGGTCATGGGTTTGACTCATGATCCCTTTAGGTTTTATCGGTCCGCTGCCGTCGTGCCTTCGGGCGGGTATGCGGGCCGGGTTTTCCCTGGAACAGGAGACGGGTGGGCTAGAGGGCTTTGTGCGTGCGGATTGGGCCACTACAAGATACGTCTTGTGGGCTACCTTTAGCCAATGGGGGCCGCGTACGGAGTACCCGACAATACTTTAGTTGGTCGTTCAAAAAAAAGTTTGCACAGTGACGTGATGATCGATGAAGATATGCATAGTAACGGGATGATCACGAACAATAAAGTAAAAGCCATATGGAAGATTCCACGTGAATTTGATAGGGTCGTAAATGAACCAAACGAACACGAACAAGTCATATTCATGTTTGTTCGTTTAAGTTTACCGAACAAACGATCGAACACGAACAATTAAACGAACTGCGTTTTCTTGTTCATGTCCGTTTGTTAAGAAAATGTACATGTTCATGTTTGTTCACTATTAGTATAAACGATCGGTTCATGAATATAAACGAACGAATGTAACTGAGCATAGATGAACTAACAAAACGAAGCTAACACTACTTAAAGGTAAATAAAAATAAAGTGTCATGGGCCCAAAAAATAATAAAACTTGAGTAATTTGTAATGGGTGCTACTTTTATTTTATAAACTATACTAAATTGTAACGTGTCTAACAATCTTAAATAATAATACTAATGAACGAAAATAAATAAATAACCTATATGAATGAACATAAACAAACAATAAATGAACGGTCACAAACATAATGAACAAACTTAAGTGAACGTTTAAGAACATAAATGAACGAACGAGACATGTGCTCATGTTCGTTCGTTTAACTAAATAAACAAAAAGTTTTGTTCATTTCTTAAATAAACGAACAAAAATAAACGCGCTACCGAACGGTTGACTAACTATTCACTGAACGTTTTGTACGTTTACAAGCCTAGGATTTGACTTTCTTTATTTCTTTTAATTACACCATCGCAAGTATATAGTAATAACAAACACGCGCGGAACATATAAAAAATGGCGTGCAACCTAGTAACTAGTGTGTGCTAGGGGTGTAATCGAGCCGAGTCGAGCCGAGCCAGGCTAAGCTCGAGCTCGAACTTAAACGAGCCAGCTCGGCTCGGCTCGTTTTTTTGTTCGAGCTGAAAAGCCGAGCTCGAGCTGGTTCGAGCCAGCTCGTTATTTTTTTAAAAATATTTATAAAATAAAAAAAATAAAAATAAAAATAAAATTACACATATAAATGTATATTTTGTTATTTTTTTAATGTTTTAATAAATGAAAGGCATACTAAAAGTATTATTTGTATAATTTGTGTTTTTCTATTATTTTTATATTTTATTGATAAATTCAAAGTATTATTAAGTATATAAAAAAGATATTTATCGAGCCACGAACCGAGCCACCAAGCCGAGCCACCGAGCCGAGCCATCGAGCCGAGCCACCGATCCGAGCCACGAGCCAAGACCCCTAGCTCGAGCTCGGCTCGGCTCGATAACAAAACGAGCTTTTTCGAGTCGAGCTTTTTTCGAGCGAGTTGCGGGCCGCGAACATTTTGTACACTCCTGGTGTGTGCAGGTGTGGGTGTCTGTTAGGGCTGTTATCGAGTTGAGCAGAGCTAGGTTCGGCTGGAGCTCGAATTTAAACCAGACAACTTAGCTCGGCTCATTTATTTTATCAGGCTGAATAGTCAAAGCTTGAGCACAAATCTTAAATATCTTGAGTCGGCCCGTTAACTTTTTTTTATATATATATTTTACAAACTAGTAGGAAACCCGCGCGTTGCTGCGGGACGGTTAAGATAAATATATTTTTTTAACAATGCACAAGCGTAACCGTGTTAGCCCACCAAGCTGTAGGAAAAGTGTAAAAACGTAATTGTCTTTGAATGCGAAATGATGTATATGAAATTAATCCATTTCTCTTCATTGTTTAAACTTTGAAAAAGAAACTATATTTTTTTATATCCAACATATACGTTCTTATAGCTTTTCATGCCACACTATGTAAATTGTCCAACCATATGTCCTTAACTTCCAACA
Source organism: Ambrosia trifida (assembly GCA_028751855.1). Classification (NCBI taxonomy): domain Eukaryota; kingdom Viridiplantae; phylum Streptophyta; class Magnoliopsida; order Asterales; family Asteraceae; genus Ambrosia; species Ambrosia trifida. The sequence goes on from CM054127.1 coordinate 122,385,796, forward strand.
TCTAAGAGATGATGTGTACACAGGATACCCAAGTATAAAAAAAGATTTCACTATATATGAAAATGAACTTCTTTAACTATCAAAATTCAGTCATTAGCACTGTTCTCAAAACCAAATATGAGCATAGATAATTTTTATTCCCAAATCTTTCTATATAATTTTTCACAAATTTAGACCAAACCATCATATGGATACGTATTGTCAAGCATGAACTCAAAACCAAATATGAGCATAGAAACCAAAACAGAGTAGATAAACCAAAACACAACCATTCGATATCAGTATAAACAAGAAAAAAGAGAAGTAAGACATTTATTTTAATAAACAAATCAAGTTTAACCTAAAAGATGAACTTGCAGATACAATCCACTTTCGCATAGTGTCGACGTTTTGCCAGATTTGTTACACCATGATTACTCTTTTCAGCGTCCTCGGTCGCACCTTGTCGTTCTTATTAAATAATTAAAATAAAATAAAAAACCTTATCAACAGAAAATTAAAACGTACCGTACTACTTGGTGTTGTGTGTGCGTCACTTCGTACCACCATTAACTCTCTGCAAAGATAAAGATAAAGTAATTTGTTTCAACAATTATCATGATAAACGACACTGTATATTTATATAAACATATGCAATTTTAAAGAAAGAAAGAAAATGTAAAATTAATATTTGTTGAATATAATTATTTAAAGCTTGTGGTCATACCACATCACATGATCTACCTATATAATAAATGAATACATCTCGGGTCGAATGGAGACTTTAGAGAGGGCCTCTAGGATCCAAGTATTATATGGAGCTCCATCAACTTAGAGAGGGCCTCTAGGATCCAAGTATTATCTGGAGCTCCACCAACTTATCTATAAAAGCCCTTTTTTTTCTTCATTCTACATTTAATCTTCATTCTTCCTTGACAAGTCTTCCAATTTTCATTCTCCATTCTTCCATTCGATTTTATTCAAGGTAATATTGCATCATTTTTTTCTCAATCTTCATTTTTTTTCTTTTGCTTTTCATTTTGATACCCAATATTCTACTCCTCACTGTATGTTTATGTTCATACAGTTCATTTAGTTATTTTTTTTTTTATCAATTTTCATTCTCCATTCTTCAAATCATTTGATCGGATATATGCAGTTATGTAATGTAATCGTATTTTTTATATTTCTGATTCTTGGTTTATTCATTTTTATTTTTGATTTATGCATGTATATCATCGATTTAAGAAGTTAAATCATCCTAAATATATTGAATCGGATTTATGTATGTATATCATCAGTTTAAGCATTTATATAATTCTAAATATATTGAATCGATGAATCCTGGTTTATGCAGTTTTATTTATCTTTGGAACAGGTTTATGCAGTTTTACTTTTGATTTGAACAGGTATATGATCGATTTAAACTCTTATATCATCCTAGATAGATTGTAAAGGATTTATTTAAATCGTGCAGTTATGTCATCCTATCTTTTTTGTTTGATCTCTGATTTGTTTATTTCGATCTATGCAGTTATGTCATCGTTATTTTTATTTTTGATTTCTGATTTATGCAGTTTTATTTTTTATTTATGCAGGTATATCATCGATTTAAGCAGTTGTATCATCCTAAATATATTGAACCGGAATTAGTCATTGTATAAGGAAGTGTTGTCAAATTCTGTAAGTACCAACCGATATTATATCAAATGAAAACATACATTCTGTAATATATAACAATAGATAGAGAAACAATATTATATGTTTTGTTGTATTACATATACTTTAGTATTTAATGGTTTTGTGGTAATTTTGATTTTGTCATCAAGATAGATTGTTATTTATTTACTTTAATTTATATGTTGACCGAAATTATTGACGTTTATTATTATCTATTAACAATTTCCCAAATTTATATTTACATCCTATGATTGTTATTTAATGTTATTTTGACTAAATATTTAAATTAATTTATATGTTGACCGAAATTAATGACATTTATTATTATATTTTAACAATTTACCGAATTTATATTAACATCCTAATGATTGTTATTAACTTGAACGTCAATTTACCAAATACTAAATTTGTGACAAATGTGTTTTTGAATTCAAATTACAATATTTTTATTTAAATCCAGAAAAAAATATTTATATTTCCAGAATTTGTGAGTTTTTCTCCTTAATCCTAAATTAACACCAATCGTTAATTTACAAATATTTACAATATTAGTATGTTAATATAAATTATAACACGTTAATTTACAGTGTAAATTATTTATTAGTGATACTTTTAATAAAACTATTCTCTTAAATCAGAAATTACAAACATTTATTATTATCTTTTAACAATTTACCGAATTTAGATTAAAATCATAATGATTGTTATTTAATGTTACTTTGACTTAATAAATAATTTCATTGTGTCAAAAATGTTTAAATTCCTACGAAATTTAAACTTGAAAGTCAAAAATGATGATTTTTTCAACTAACATTAAACTTGAACTTCAATTTACCAAATACTAAATAATAATAGTTGACTCATTTTAATGTCATTTAATCTAGAACTTGAATATTAATAATTGTTATTTATTTACATTAATTTACATGTTGACCGAATTTATTGACGTTGATTAATATCTATTAACAATTTTCCGAATTTATATTAATATCCTAATTATTGTTATTACCTATATATTTATAGGTGTGCTCTTTGAACAGTAACTTTAATTCTTTCTGTAACATTTTTATGTGTATATATGGATTGTGATTTGGATTTACTAATATATGTTGCTTTGGCATGGTGGTTTGTGTTTAGCTTTGTTATGTGGCTGTCTGGGTGTTCGATACCCGGCCACTGTTTTCTCCATTTGTATTTTTTTTTTCCTTCGGCCACGTGCCCTACCTTTCATAACATGGCCTTCTTATCTTCTATAACACCTACTCGTCACCGACATCGATATAGCTTTGGTCGGAACAGGCAATTACAGGTTTGCCTTTCCGACTTTAACATTTTCCCGGTCTCCTCCAACACACAGGCTGCATCGCCGCCGCTTTCCGCCGCTCCGTCACCGTTACATCATCGTTGCCATCACCGCACCCGATATCAACGCCCTTCACAGTCAACTCCCACAACAACAACAAACCAGTATTTCGCTGCTCAACAACGGCTGGAATGGAATTCAGCTACATCGGTGTTGCAGTGATAAATCTGGTTGTTGCTTTGAGATTTAGGCTGTGCTGGTGGCGCTTCAACTTAGGTGGTTCAGGAGATCACCAGCTCCTTTCGGAGCTACTGATTGATTGGCAGTGACGAACTTCTTTTGCATTTATTGTCTCTCTATATTACTTGTGGCGGTGGCGGTGGCAATATGGAGAGAAACAGAGTAGCAGAGATTGGAACTAGAAGAAAAAAGCCTTGGATTTTTTCCATTTTAACTAAACTGATGCTACTTTTGAAAACCAGCCATGGTTTTACCAAAACAATGGTTAATAAAAAATAATGCTTTCAACCAACTTGTGCTTTTTTGTCCTAGGATGCACGTGCCATTACATTTTGAACATAAAAGTGAAGTACCTATTTAATGAAACCTAATTGTTTAGTGGGCCGATTTTAAAGCTTGAAAAAATTATTTTGGCCTAACATTCAAGATTAGATTTATAATATGTAATAAGTAGGTTAAATCTGATTATTTGGCTAAATATTTAGTATTATGTTCGATAAGAACGTGCCTATGTATCGGTTACTTTGATTGATAATAGCTTCTTTGCGTTTTGGTTATAACGCACGACAATGCGCGCAACAGGCATGTAAAGGGAAAACCTAACTTTTAGCTTTTTATGATTTCAAATTTTGATCACCAAGCTTTTTGAAATTTGCATAGACGTCTTTACTAATAGCAAACAACTTCCAGCACCCTTCGGGAAACGCGCTATCGAATAGCGGTACATACCCCGTGCTGCGCAACCCGTGCGTAGCATGGGTGCAAGGTGAAGCTGGAGGTTATGTGATGGTTGGAGTTGGATGGTGGTGTTGTGATGATGGTAGCTGTTACATGACAAATAGAGAAAGACAAAGATTGATGAAGATGCTGTGGTGATGAGAAAAAGTGAGAGAGTATGAGTTGGTATGTAATTATGTGAATGTAGTCTTACTCTGTTCTCCTGAAGTATTTTTTTCCCCCTTTTCAAGTCACACTTATATTTTACCCACTTTATAATAAATGGATCAATTTGTAGTCTTGAGTTGTATTTTAAAGTTTATAGGAGTGGAAGAAGAGAAGAATGGGGTAGGTAGAGAATTTGAAAGAAGATACACACAGTAGGTCTGTGTGTTGTGTTTGTTTTGTACAGAAGGGAAAGAAATGTACAAATATATACAAATATAGGCCAACTCAAACTGAGGGTGTTTGGCAACAAGGTTGCAACTCAGGGTGTTTAACGCTCTCTATTTCTATACGAGGTTCCCTCAATATAATATGAGCTTTTAAACTGCTTAAAAAATAGAAAATCTTATGGTATTAAAACTTCTATTGGTTAATAATTGGGTATACATTTTCCGTACAGATTCATTAAAAATTACACGATTATCTTTTCACGACACATCAGAAGGCGCGCAACGCGCGCCATGTCAATAAACCTAGTTTAATTTAATTTTGACTAAATATTTAAATTAATTTATATGTTGACTGAAGTTAATGACCTTTACTATTATCTTTTAACAACTAACGAATTTATATTAACATTCTAATGATTGTTATTAACTTGAATGTCAATTTACCAAATACTAAATTTGTGACAAATGTATTTTTGAATGCAAATTATAATATTTTTATTTAAATCCAGAAAAAATTATTTATATTTCCAGAATTTGTGAGTTTTCTCCTCAATCCTAAATGAACACCAATCGTTAAATTACAATATTTACAATATTAGTATGTTAATATAAATTATAACACGTTAATTTACAGTGTATATTATTTAGAAGTGATACTTTTAATAAAACTAATCTCCTAAATCAGAAATTACTAACATTTATTATTATCTTTTAATAATTTACTAATTTAGATTAAAAATCATAATGATTGTTATTTAATGTAATTTTGACTTAATGAATAATTTAATTGTGTCAAAAATGTTTAAATTCCTACTACATTTAAACTTGAAAGTCAAAAATGATTATTTTTCCTACTAACATTAAACTTGAATGTCAATTTACTAAATACTAAATAATAATAGTTGACTCATATTAATGTCATTTAATCTGGAATTTGAATATTAATAATTGTTATTTATTTACTTTAATTTATATGTTGACCGAATTTATTGACGTTTATTAATATCTATTAACAATTTACCAAATTTATGTTAACATCCTAATTATTGTTATTTAATGCTATTTTGCGTAAATATTTAAATTAATTTATAGGTTGACCGAAGTTATTGACATTTATTATTATCTTTTAATAATTTACCGAATTTATATTAACATCATAATGATTGTTATTAACTTGAATGTCAATTTACCAAATACTAAATTTGTGACAAATGTGTTTTTGAATGCAAATTACAATATTTTTATTTAAATCTAGAAAAAATTATTTATATTTCCAGAATTTGTGAGTTTTTGTCTTAAATCCTAAAGCAACACCAATCGTTAGATTGAAATATTTACAATATTAGTATGTTAATATAAATTATAACACGTTAATTTACAGTGTAAATTATTTAGAAGTGATACTTTTAATAAAACTATTCTCCTAAATCAGAAATTACTGACATTTATTATTATCTTTTAACAATTTGCCAAATTTAGATTAAAATCATAATGATTGTTATTTAATGTTATTTTGACTTAATAAATAATGTCACTTTGTAAAAAATGTTTAAATTTCTACCAAATTTAAACTTGAAAGTCAAAAATGTTGATTTTTCCTACTAACATTAAACTTGAACGTCAATTTACCAAATACTAAATAATAATAGTTGACTCATGTTAATATCATTTAATCTGGAATTTGAATATTAATAATTGTTATTTATTACTTTAATTTATATGTTGACCGAATTTATTGACGTTTATTATTATCTATTAACAATTTACTGAATTTATATTAACATCCTAATCATTGTTATTTAATGTTATTTTGACTAAATATTTAAATTAATTTATATGTTGATCGAAGTTAATGACATTTATTATTGTCTTTTAACAATTTACCGAATTTATATTAACATCCTAATGATTGTTATTAACTTGAACGTCAATTTACCAAATACTAAATTTGTGATAATTGTGTTTTTGAATGCAAACTACAATATTTTTATTTAAATCCAGAAAAAATTATTTATATTTCCAGAATTTGTGAGTTTTCTCCTAAATCCTAAATCAACACCAATCGTTAAATTACAATATTTACAATATCAGTCTGCTAATATAAATTATAACACGTTAATTTACAGTGTATATTATTTAGAAGTGATACTTTTAATAAACTATTCTCCTAAATCAGAAATTACTAACATTTATTATTATCTTTTAACAATTTACCGAATTTAGATTAAAATCATAATGATTTTTATTTAATGTTATTTTGACTTAATAAATAATATCATTGTGTTAAAAATGTTTAAATTCATACTAAATTTAAACTTGAAAGTAAAAAATGTTGATTTTTCCTACTAACATTAAACTTGAACGTTAATTTACCAAATACTAAATAATAATAGTTGACTCATGTTAATGTCATTTAATCTGGAATTTGAATATTAATAATTTTTATTTATTTACTTTAATTTATTTGATGACCGAATATATTGACGTTTATTAATATCTATTAACAATTTTTCGAATTTATATTAATATTCTAATGATTGTTATTTAATGTTATTTTGACTAAATATTTAAATTAATGTATATGTTGACCGAAGTTAATGATATTTCTTATTACCTTTTAACAATTAACGAATTTATATTAACATTCTAATGATTGTTATTAACTTGAATGTCAATTTACCAAATACTAAATTTGTGACAAATGTGTTTTTGAATGCAAATTACAATATTTTTATTTAAATCCAGAAAAAATTATTTATATTTCCAGAATTTGTGAGTTTTTATCCTAAATCCTAAATCAACACCAATCGTTAGATTACAATATTTACAATATTACTATGTTAATATAAATTATAAGACGTTAATTTACAATGTAAATGATTTAGAAGTGATACTTTTAATAAAACTATTCTCCTAAATCTGAAATTAATGACATTTTTTATTATCTTTTACCAATTTACCGAATTTAGATTAAAATCATAATAATTGTTATTTAATGTTATTTTGACTTAATAAATAATGTCAATGTATCAAAAATGTTGATTTTTCCTACTAAAATTAAACTTGAACGTCAATTTACCAAATAGTAAATAATAATAGTTGACTCATGTTAATGTCATTTAATCTGGAATTTGAATATTAATAATTGTTATTTATTTACTTTAATATATATGTTGACCGAATTTATTGACGTTTATTATTATCTATTAACAATTTACCGAATTTATATTAACATCCTAATGATTGTTATTTAATGTTATTTTGACTAAATATTTAAGTTAATTTATATGTTGACCGAAGTTAATGACATTTATTATTATCTTTTAACAATTTACCGAATTTATATTAACATCCTAATGATTGTTATTAACTTGAACGTCAATTTACCAAATACTAAATTTGTGATAATTGTGTTTTTGAATGCAGATTACAATATTTTTATTTAAATCCAGAAAAAATTATTTATATTTCCAGAATTTGTGAGTTTTCTCCTAAATCATAAATCAACACTAATCGTTAAATTACAATATTTACAATATTAGTATGTTAATATAAATTATAACACGTTAATTTACAGTGTATATTATTTATAAGTGATACTTTTAATAAAACTATTTTCCTAAATCAGAAATTACTAACATTTATTATTATCTTTTAACAATTTACCGAATTTAGATTAAAATAATAACGATTGTTATTTAATGTTATTTTGAATTATTAAATAATTTCATTGTGTCAAAAATGTTTAAATTCCTATTAAATTTAAATTTGAAAGTAAAAAAAATGTTGATTTTTCCTACTAACATTAAACTTGAACGTCAATTTACCAAATTTAAACTTGAAAGTCAAAAATGTTGATTTATATATCTGTTATTGGGTGACATTAAACTTTTTTATGATAATTTACAATCAACCAAAACTCATACGAATTGTATTACATAACTTTCAATAAATAAAATTTGTATATTTCTGATTGAATAAATAAAATTTCAATAAATAAAATTTGTACACTACAATCTTTATAGATTTTTTTTCATTTGACATGGACATGTACCGCGTGTATACGCGGGGCTCTAACCTAGTATTATATATATAACAATTTGAACGGATTTTTGCTAGCAAATATAGAAACTTAATTATCTAGAAAAATAAACATTTATTTATCTTTACTACATAGTACAAGTATCTTAATGCATTGAAGGGTAATTTGGAGAAGATTTATATGACATTTGAGGGTTGAAGCACATGACTTTTCACATCCCATCTTAACTTTACCAAGTTGGACATGTTTGCCCATTGCTCACTCTTTATAATGTAGTAGAGATATTGGTAACGTAACACAAATATGAGCATGGACATAGGACATATGTGCTATTTCAATTTTTTTCGGAAAAAACCCCGAATGACATATTTAAAATATTTTATGTACTAGCTTTTATCCCGATAGCGTCTTGGGGTTGAAAAATATAACAATTCTAATAATACTAATACTAATAGTAATAATTATTACCCTTGTAATTAAATAAATAAAAAAAATAACCTTGTTATAAGGTGACACCATGTGTTGCAGTGTTGTGCGATTCTTTTTCCTAGCTTCTCTTGATGAAGTATACCTATGCATCTTTAAAAGAGTAAAATTCCAATGAAAGCATGGCGATTGAGCTGAATTTCAACATCGTATATAACAACCTGGTTTAAAAGAAAAAACATTATTAATGAATAACCTGAACAATTTGTGTTTTTTTTTTCCCTGTATGAACGAAACCCCACAAAAATAGTTGTTTTTTTCTCCGTTTTTTATATAGAACTATGGTACTCGTTGGAAAGATAATAAAACGCTCGTTAATTTGGTGTAACTTTTTTCTTTAAAAAATATCGAATATAAAAGATATTAACGTTTAAAAATTATGGGAGGAAAATAAAAGAGAAAAATTTTAATTTTTTTTAAATTCTTTTTTCCTAAAATAACTCAATTTAAATTTAGTAGATTAGGTTTTATATTATTATTTATTTAATTTTAATTTGTCACATGTCATGACACATGACACACTCAAGGAGGATAATGCCTCCTTGAATGTCATGTCATTAAAATGGCTTTCTTAGGCCTCCATTGAATGTCACCTCATCAATATTCAATTATTTTATTATAAGTTATAGATTATAGATTATTTTTATATGTTATTTATTAATTAGACGTCAATGATGTTGTAGCCTAGTGGTTGCAATGGAGATGGGAAGGTTTACCCACTTTGTGAGGTTCCTGCCCTGGGAGGTCACAGGTTCGAATCCCACTCAGAGTAGGGTTATTCTGAAATGAGGGGCTGGACCTTAGGGAGGGCCCGGGGACCGGACCTGAAGGGTGCGGGGCTTCGTTATGGGTGTGTACTGTCGACCGTTTAAAAAAAATTATTAATTAAACTTAAATGTTAACCCTTCAAGTTCCTCCCACATATTTTTAATATTAATACATTTAAAATAAAAATTAATACATTTATAAGATAAAATAATTTGTGCCTGCTAATGAACAAGCTAAGCCTAGCTTGGGCTCGTCTTGTTTACAGGGACGAAGGTTTCTTAGGGCCAAGGGTGGCCCTGGCCCCCTGTTTTTTGACGCAGTATTGGAAATTTGCGATTTTTGTAGGTAAATTGTGTCCGGGTTGAGTCCGGCCCCGCCGATTTGTCACTACCGATCAAAAAAAATTGAGTTCGGCCTCCCCGATTAGAGAACCGAGCTTCGCCCCTGCTTGTTTACAAATCAAGCCGAGCAGGTTTCGAGTCAAACTTATTTTGATCAAGTCGTGAGCTTTTTGAACAGTCTCAGGTTTTCTTGCAAGGACACCTAGGTTCGAATCCGACCGCACCGGTCGTTCAACCCATGTTTTTTGGTTTCAGTTTTGTTTCTATATTTTTTTGTTACTATGTTGTTTCACTTTTTTCCTTTTGTTTTGTTTTAATATTTTTGTTTTTGGTGCTTATTCAATATGTTAATATTAGGTACTCTGTGTCTGTTTATTATTAAATTTTCTTATAAGTCAGTCGGTCCCTATCTCGGACGTAGGTGTGCAAGTGTGTAACCCACTAGCCAATGAGGTAGTGGTTGGGAAAGGTTTGGTGTTTTTTGTGACTCAGGTTTGATTCTCACTTTCTTCATTATTTTCTACGGCATCCGGTCAATGATGGTGACAAACGCACCGAGGAGCGTTCGATCCTGAGCCACACCCCAGCTTTCACCCGGCTATTACTCCAGCGAGGAAATTCGTGGATGCAATACGATTTTTCGAGGGAACTCCGTAGCCAAGTCTGATAGATCAGCGTGGACCAAGTTAAGACAACGTAGTCTGAAGCAAACCTTAGCTAAGGCTGCCGATTAAACAGTGTGATATTGGGTCACTTTCATATACTCATATAAAAATCACCACTAAAAAAAAAAAAGTGTGTAACCCACTAGTTAAGCATTAACTAAGGATATCAAGCGCCGCGTTGCGGCGCAGTCATTCGTAGGTTTAAACAGAACTTGCGAAACTATACGAATTGATTATATTCTTATTTGTGATAATTGAGTATTGATTTCTCTAAACCCACTATTTACAAAAGCTTGTCAAACCAAACCTACGACCAAATGCAACCAAAACGATCAAACCAAACCTACGACCAAATGCAACAAAAACGAAGAATGACAAATATAAAACATATTATTTATAAAATTTATGTGCTAATTCAACAATATATCAATTTTCAAAGGACAATTTATTATCTAACCACCAAATGAAAATTGGTATATATTTCCCTCCTCGGTTCGAGAGAATGGTAAACTGTAATTTTCAAGCTCAATAAATAATTTTGGTGCTTCTATACTCATATACGATAGCATCTTGCATCTTGATCACCTAAAGAAATGAAAAATCTTTGTCATCATAGCAAAACAAAAATAAAATAAAGAATAAACAAATCTTTTGCAACAATATTATCTATAAGATAAAACATATAGAGAGAACATGCAAAATATAGGTATTGACCGAGTGAAATGTTATGTGAACACTAATACATGCGAACTGTGGTTCATTACCTTGACACTGTCCATACAAACCAATCAGTTGTAGAATAAGTACCTATCAAGTAGCTTCCCTTAACGGCGTTATACATGCATAATAATAATAATAATAATAAAAATAATAATAATAATAATAATAATAATAATAATAATAATAATAATAATATAATAGAGATTACTTACATTACTCATTTGTACAATTGTAATCAAATGTTACACATAAGGGCATAAAGGGAAGGATTTAGCAAAAATATAATTGTTTACCTTGTGACCTTTTGTATGCCATCTTAAAATGATGGTAAAATTACCTTCTTACCCATCTCTCCTCCTTAATAAGGTAGTAGAGATAACCGAATTTTCCACACATTTTACATGCATATTAAAGAGAGTTTTAAAAGAGTTGATTTGTCATTTGAGTGTCTCAAAGATCATTAGCCCAACCCAAATTGTTTGAATGTTTGTCCAAGAGTCCAAGAGCACAGGCTCATTGCCCATTTGTAAACATTTAAGACTAACAAAAAAAATAAATTACCCATTACCCGCTCCCAAAAAAAAAAAAAAAAAAAAAAACGTGCCTATTTACAATGTTTAAAACAATATTTATTTGTTTATATGATTGTATGAAAAGTAATTTAGATAGATTATAATGACTTTTTTTTTAACAGGAAATATGAGTTATTTAATGGAACTGTTTCTTAGAAAGAAAGGGGGACCATCATCATCTAAAACTTTCAAATATGTTTACTTTGATACTCTTCCTTCGAATTCTGCTGATAGGAAACAGATTTCATCATATAGCGTTAAGCAACAAGAAATTAGAAGGACATACATACTCAAAGGACTCTTTAAACAAAAAGGTATAGAATTCCCCCAATCAATCTGTGATGGTAATGAGTTAAGACGATTTAAAGAAACTTGGTATGATGATTATAAAGGATGGTTAGAGTAGAATATAATAAAGATCGTGTGTTTTGCTTATGTTGCTTCTTGTTTAGGGGATGGTTTAGAGATCATAGAGACACGTTTGTTTTGAGGGGCATACCGGTTGGAAAAAAAGAATACATGACACGCTTAAGAAATATACGGGTAATGTTAATAGCTTGCACAACAATGTATGAAAAAGTGTGATGATTTGGTTAATGAAAGCAATCGATACATGTTATTTATGATAAATGTAGTGAAAAGGAAAAGCATGAATACAGACTTATACTAGGTGCTTCTACTAGACTTGCAAAAAAATTATTGAATCAAGGAGCAACGTTTTATGGTCATGATGAATCAAAAGATTCATAAAATAAAGGAAATTTCTTGGAATTTTTTAGAATTAATGGGTGAAATAAATGAAGACCTTGGTAATGTTGTGTTCTCTTTACAAGTAGATGAATCAAATGATGCGTCTAAGAAGGAACAAATGGCCATGGTTATTCTTTATGTAAATAGATGTGGGCTAATTAAGGAACTGTTTATTGGGCTTGTTCATGTTATAGTGACATCCACATTAACTCTCAAATGTTATGTTGGCGCATGTAACCATGTCGGCTGAGTTTAATTGATTAAGAGCTCTATATTTAAAGGATAATGTTCCGGCTTTGCATGTTCATTGTTTCGCGCACCAACTTCAACTTCTTGTTGTGGCGGTTGCAACCAACCATACAAGTATTCGGAAAGATTTTGATATGGTAAGGTCTTTAACAAATGTCATGTTTACATCTTTCAAAGGACAAGATATGCTTTGCGAAAGTCAAAAGGATTACTTAAACAAAACCTTGTAAAATACTTTCTCGTTTGATTACTTTATATTTCATCGGTTATGGAAGTGCTTGTATATATTAGAGATTCCTATCATACTACTGCTAATAGTAGACAAGCGGAAGGGCCTACACATGATGTCGCATATTCTACGCATCATAAACACATTGTCCCTATGTCTTAAAAGAAAAGACCAAGATTTGTTGAATGCAAAGTCATTAGTTTCTACTACCAATAACCTACTTACAAGGTTTAGATCAGAGGGTTTTAACAAGTTCTTAGAGTTGGTTAACTCTTTTTGTGATAACCATGAACTTGAAGTCGTAAACATGGATGATGAATACATTATCCCAAGGATGCCAAGAAAAAAAAACAAACATCACATATCACCACTATTATGCTTTTGAATGCTTCAATGTAGTTCTAGATGTGAAAATTCAAGAGCTTTGAAACCATTTTAATGAGGTAACATCGAGTTACTTGTTTGTATTAGTAGTTAGACTCCTTGTGATACTTTTGGTGCGTTTGATATTCCAAAACTACTATGATTAGTTGAGATGTATCCATATGATTTTGATGATGAATATCGAAGGAGACTTCTGGTTGAGCTCCAGAGCTACATTGATAACTAAAATAAGATACACGATTTGCCAACTTAAATTGTTTATCAAGTCTTGTACAATTAATGGTTGAAACAAAGAAACTTCTTAACTTTATATTGGTGTATGGTTATTGAAGCCAGCTCTCGTATTACCCATCACAACCGCAACCGTTGAAAGATGCTTTTCGGCAATGAAGTTTGTGAAAAACGATTTGCGCAATAAGATTGGTGATGGGAATTTAAGAGATAGTTGTCTTTCTTATATTGAACTAGACTTGATTTGAAACGTGAAGATAGAAGATGCTATGGCTAGATTTTAAGAAATGAAAACTTGAAGAGAATGACTTTGGTAAAAATTTTATTAGACCATTCACAGTCCGTCCATCAAATTATGTGAGGGGTTCCCTCAAATTATATGGGTGGGTGTGAGTGATTGTGAGTGGAGGAGTTAGAAAATATTTGATGAAAGCACTGTTTACCCATATATTAATGAAAAACTACTGTTCACCATATATATATTTTAATATTTTTTGTAAGTGGTTATGAGTGAGGAGAGAGAAAAAATATAATGATAAAAGTATGAAAAAAGTATTATTATTTTAATTAGAAGAGAGAAGATTTAAGGGCGGAGTAGTGATTTTTAGTGTAATTTGATGAAGAAAATTTGGTGGATGGGCTGTGAATGCTCTTATGCATTTGTAATGGTGTTTAACTTACTTTTGGGCTTTTTGTTTACTTTTGTTGATTATATAATTTTAGTATAACTATCTATTTGTATATGACTCGACCCGACCCGACCCGACCCGATCCAACCCTCACCGAACCTAAAAAAAATTATTGTTTTGCAATAGATAAACGACCTCTACATGTTTCCGCTACCAACAAAAAAAAATTATGGGTCGGCACTGCTTCAGCCAAATTTCAAAATAGTTATTACTTGATTATTCACAACAAAGCTAGGCTCGTAACCAGGCTATCTATACTACATTATTAAGAAGGAGAGATGTCTACAAATGTAATTTTACATACATTTTAAGATGGCATAGGAAAAGTCTCATGCTTAAAACCAAAATGTCATGTAATTTTTTCCCTTTCTACCCTTCATGCAAAACCTACTTGTACACATTTTTTATCATAACCTACAATTACCATTAATTTATAATATATATTATTATATTATAAAGCAACTAAGAAGGGTATCAAACAAAAGTAAGTAATTACCACAATTTATTAAAAAAAATTGCAATTTTATATAAAAAATTTCTATATAACAAAATTATACAAAAATGTTTCCACACATACAAATATATACCTATACACATTAAAAAGATTGTTAGAATCAATAAAAGTCGAACTTTACGTAAAAAAAATTGTGGGGCCTTTTTCTTAAAAATAATAGTGTGCGCATGAATTGGTTCACGAACCGAAACCGGACTCTAAAACCAATCTTTTAAACCAGCGAAACCGGGGCCGAACCGAACCGAAACTGGATCAGACACGAACCAGTTTGGAACCAGTTTGGTTCCTAGAAAAAAAACCACTCTGTGCACGTCTATAGAGTTCTCGGGTTGGGACGTCTTATGTGGAATATTTTCAACTAACCTAACTTCCATTTTCACTTTCCGATGTACCTGATAAAAATTTATGATACATTTAATTAGCAGTTGTATTGCGTTGCTTTTATCATGTGGACAAACTTATGGGTATGCTTCTTTGCATATGTCATGTATTTTTTTTCCCTTTCTACCCTTCATGCAAAACCTACTTGTACACATTCTTTTATCATAACCTACAATTAGCATTAATCTATAATCTATATTATTATATTATAAAGCAATTGACAAGGTATCAAACAAAAGTAAGTAATTACCATATTTTATTAAAAAAATGAAATTTTATATAAAAAATTTATATATAACAAAATTATACAAAAATGCTTCTACACATACAAATATATACCTATACACATTAAAAAGATTGTTAGAATCAATAAAAGTCAAACTTTACGTAAAAAAAATTGTAATGCCTTTTCTTAAAAAATATAGTGTGCGCATGAATTGGTTCACGAACCAAAACTGAACCGAACCGAAACCGTATGCCAAAACCAATCTTTTAAACCAGTGAAACCGTGGCCGAACCGAAATCGGATCGGACACGAACCGGTTTGAGACCGGTTCGGTTCCTAGAAAAAAACCAATCTGTGCACGTCTATAAAGTTCTCGGGTTGGGACGTCTTATATGGAATATTTTCAACTAACTTAATTTTCATTTTCGCTTTTCGATGCACCTAATAAAAAGTTATGGTGCATTTAATTAGTAGTTGTATTGCATTGCTTTAATCATATGGAAAAACTTATGGAAATGCTTCTTTGCATGTTAATTACATATAAGCCGTTCCAACCTCCTCTTAATGTGGATCTTATAAAGGTCCTTATGGTTTCTTCTCATCGGCAATCTCTCCAAATTTAGCACAACATATTGAGTAGGACTATTAGTATAATAATAGTTACTAATGAGTCAAACTGTTACTTCCAGTTTTTTTTACTGACATGTATGTCAAATTGCATATGGTATATGAAACGTAGCATGCTATCATGTTTCCTTGTAGCCTTTTAAAAATTACCCCACTGCGAAGCACAGGTGCTTACACACATAAACATACACCTTATATATTGATTCTTTTAATCGTTTTAAGGTTTGAATTACATTTCGGCTCTATATTGTCGACTCCGCCGCAACGCGCGGGTTCCCTGCTAGTATTTAACAGTAAACCAGCAAAGGTAGAAAATATTTTTAAAAATGTTAAATCTTTGGGTTTTCTTTAGCTAAAACCCAGGTCTTGATTAAGTGGAAGAATTGGGTTAATTTTGATTTCATGTAATTCCTTGTAATTATGTCTTGATTTCACTTTTGGTTTGTGGTGTGCTTTTGCTTCTGTTTGAGGCTCTGCTGTTTATATAAAGTTAACCTTTGAAAAAAAAAAAAACAAACAAAACTTTGATCACTCATTTTTTAGCTCTCCTTTTCTTGAACTAAACAAATACTACTCTACTTTTGAAACAAATCGCACACATAGTTTTTTCTAAATTTTCTTATTTGACTCCCATTTGATTAGTGAATGTTACTGTTTGTTTAGAAGTTGTAGCATGTTGGTTATGTTGTGGACTGGTGTAGAAAATGACGGTATAAAACTCTAGATACATGCATCACTTCACTAGACAAATTAGAAGTCAAAGAAACAGAAGAGGTTGAAATAAGGAAGCCACTTCATGTTTGTGGAACCATACCCATAATACCATTTTTTCTTGATATGCATACATTGTTCTCGTAATCAGACCGGACATAGTACTTGAACTAGGAATACAGAGCCACCGGTTCTGTTGTTGGCTAGACATCGTGTCAACTAACCTGTTTTGGTTTTTGCTCTTTTTTTTTTCTCTGTTTCTATGTTTAATGGTGTATGACATTATTATATATGGTATTAATTTACAAATGGTTTGTGCTTCATGGTCTTGTACATCATGCTTAACAAGTGTTTTGTACATTAAAGAGTTGTACATCTATTTTTCCTTTTCTTTTTTACTTTTAACCATATTACTTTTCGAGTTGACACACCGCAACGTGCGTATGTAGTTCAACGTTTTTACCTCTATTTTTTCCGTCAAACGGTAACGTTGTAGTTTTACTAATTTTTGTGCATTATCGCGCCACAACGGGTGTGCATGGTTCACCATTTTTTTGGTGTTGTAGGTCGCTGACAATAGTGTGACATTAACGTTACTTGATACGGCTAGTTGTATTATAATCCGTTATTTTGGATTTTATACATATTTTAGTAATAGCTTAGTGTCCAAGTCTCTAAACTTTCTCCATGTGATATTGTGGATGGTGATTGGTTGTTGTGAGATTGTTGACTCGTGATTTCTGATGAATTCCACAGTTTATATACTTTATAACGGAAGTTAACGACATTTTCAAATTAATTCCTATAATTACGCCAAAACAATTCCATCTTCGAAGTTCAAACGTAAATCATGCCCGTTGAAAATTACAATATTAATATTCATTTTTATTAAAGTAATGCATAAAACAATATTTTGAAATGATATACACCTCAACTATTTTTGAAAGAATACATCCCCTGTTCTCCCGGCGCCATTGAGGGACGCTATTGGCCCCTCGCCATTGCATTAACGGACGCTGACAGATGCTTCTAGTGGGCCCCATTGCAGTTATACTAATAAAAAAAATAGAAAATAGGGGTGTCATTCCATTTACTGGGTGCTAGGGGTGAGCAAATGTCGGTTCGGTTCGGTTTTTACATATAACCGAAAGCGATAACTGAAGTTCGGTTTTAGAAAAAGCCATAACCGTAACCGATCGGTTACGCCGGTTCGGTTAATTCGGTTATCGGTTCGGTTTCGGTTATGTTCAGTTAATATCCAAACATAAAACTTGTGCAAACTTGTAAACTTAAAATAGTTAGTAAAGTGTTTGGATCTCTTTCAAGAATACAAATATATATGAAAACGTAAGTAAAATACATGAAATACCTAGGAAACAAATAAAAAAAATGCTTCAACTATATGGATATACATGAAAAATACATGAGTTATATGAAAGATATATTTTAAGTACATAGATGTATATGAAAGATACATGAAATATACCGAAAATATATGAAAATATGTTCCAAATACATGAATATATGTATAAAAAATACGTAAGTATATAACTATCGGTTCGATTTCGATTATTTCGGTTACGGAAGAAAGGAAAACCAAAACCGTAACCGAATGGTTCGGTTTTGGCCATATGTTAACCGTAACCGATCGGTTAATTCGGTTTCAGTTATTTTCGGTTCGGTTATTGATTCGGTTTCAGTTTTTTCAGTTATCGGTTTTTGTATGCTCACTCCTACTGGGTGCCATTGGAAGCATACAATGAAGCCCCTAGTGACATGGAGCCAAGGTAATGCAATAGAGCCCCTAGGGGTTCCATTCTACACAATCCAACCTAACAATTACCAACTTTGGTGAATAATAACATTGACTTTTTTTTTTAAATTTTAACTATACACCTTATACTATAAATAATATACATTTTTAATCATATTTGTTAACAATTACTAAGGTAGCGTTTGGTATGGTGGAATGGAAGGGGGAATGGAATGGACCATTACGAGGTAATGAAAAATAGTGTGTTTGGTTGGTTAAAGGAATGGAATCACCCATTCCACAAGGCATTCCATTCCCTCAAAACCATTCCATCTACCCCCTATGTTTTTTTTCGTTCCATCCCTCATTCATCCTTTACTAACAACACCATAACCCACCACCACCACCCACCACTCACCACCATCGTCACCACCCACTACCGCTGTCGCCACCACCCACCACCACCACCGTCACCACCCACCACCGTCGCCCACCACCGCTGGCGCCACCACCCACCACCGTCGCCCACCACCGCTACTGCCACCTGCTACCGCTACCGCCACACGCTACCTTCACCCACCTACCCACCACCGTCACCTACCCACCGCCGCCATCCAACACCACCCACCGCCTCCCACCACCATCACCCACCCACTACCGCCACCCACCACCGCCACTGCTCACCATCGTCACCCACCCACCATCACCGCCATCCACCTCCAACCATCGCCACCGTTGCCGCCACTCACCACCACGCTACCGCCATACACCACCACCTACCATCACTACCACCAACCACTACCCACCACCGCCACTACTCACCATCGTCGCCTACCCACCATCACGACCATACACCTCCACCTTCCACCGTCGCTGCCACCACCCACCACCGCCGCTACCGCCACATATCACCACCACCATCATCACCACTGACCACCACCCACCACCGCCACTAACCACCGATTTTATTCTTTCGTCTTTTCATGCCTATCCAACAACACAAAATAATGTTTTGTTTCATTCCCACATGGCAACCAAACAAGACATGGAATGGTAATGATCCATTCCATTACCTTGTCCATTCCATTACCTCGTCCATTCCATTCCCTCTTCCATTCCATTACCCCATACCAAACAGACCCTAACTTCTCAATAACTTTGACTTTCTTTTAAAAGGTTGAAGCTTCAGTTACATATCTTATACTCTAAATAATATGCGTTTTTAACCCTGTTGTTTGATTTTTTTCTTTGCGACTTTTGTTCGTATAAAAACTAAATACATGGTTGCGTCGATTTTTTTTTGTACATTTCAGTATAAGTTTTATATAATTTCATAGTTGTATTCGAATTGATTATACGGTGAAAATCTGAATCGGTATTGACAACAACATCGATACCAATATTAGTGTAAATTGAATCAGTATTGATATCGTCTTTATGATTCTTGAGCGATGTAAAACAAGATTTTATTTTTGAGTTACATCGTACAACTTTTGTGTAATATGTAACACCCCGAAATTTCGTTCCGCCCAATTATACCATTAGGCGTGATTAGGAAATAACAAAACGGATTTAATAATTTAGTGAATGTTCTTGATCAACGGATAAAAACGGGGCTAAACCCATCACAAGAGACTAATCTAGTCTAGTTAATGTTATAATCAAAAACAAACTTGAGACTAGACTTGAGGGGCCATAGTTGCCAATATGATAAGTGGATTTTATTAATAAAAATAAAACAAAACAAAAACACACCCTTGTGTGTGTTGAACGAGAGCAACATCAGGAGATTCATCTCTTTCAACGACTCAAACCCTAAACTCGAGCTCAAATCCAAGCAAAATTCAAAAGGGAAATCGATGCATTAGCAAGAAACGGGTCATCTAAGGTCTAATGAACACCAAGGTACCTTTTATTAATGTTATATTCGTTTTTTTTATGAAATCTAGGGTTTTGATAAAAACGTGAAATTGATGGTTAAAGGAGGTTGCCCTAGCCTTGGGGAGCCTTAAATATATATAATATAGTTATGAATCACAATTTATATATGTATTTGATTATGTTCACATGAATATGTTAATATGTGAAAATTTAGGGTTCATCCTCTAGGTTTAACCCACATACATCTAGTAATCTTGGTGATTCCTTGGAGTTATTATAATGTGTAACATTGTATAATCATGCTTTAGGTGATGAAAGTGCCCAACCATCATGAATAGGGTGAAAAGAGGTAGCATCCATAAGACCTATGGAGTTTAGAAACTAAGTTGTAAATGATGCCCACAAGGTGTTTGATGAAAAGCCTCAATGACCTTGTTTGTAAACTAAGGTGATAACTTGATTGGGTAATCATGGAAATACTTGTGTATATGAAATATGAAGTACATGCTTAGAAGATAGATCACACTATATGATATGTAGTAGCCTAATGATGATTAGAAAGTTGTATGTGCAATATATATTTGATGACTTTGATATGATAAATGAAGGGATAGTTAGAGACTTTGTCCTATTCTAGTGCACATGATCATGCTAAGGGTAGTTGACTTTTAGAAGTCAAATTAACCCGAGATTAGAATGTGATATAATGGCGTGAATAAACTCATGAGATGTGTTAGTTATTGGACATGATGACTAACTTGATCAATCTTATGAGTATAGTGAAGGTTGGTCTTGTCAAGCTAGGTGCAAGCTTAGAAGGAATGGATCAACAAGCAAAACGAATACAAGCCTAAAGTGCAAGGAAGTGAGGGTGAATACAAGGTAAGTGTTACTTACACCAATAGACCTAAACATGTTATATGTGTTGCATATTGTTAAATAAGTATCAAGTATGGGATAAGGGTAGGACTCAAGTCGTGAAATCCACTAAGCGGGTCTAGACGAGTGAAATCAAGTAGGAACTTGTTTAATAACAACCAATTAAGTGATGTGTTGCACCCAAGTGGCGGAATTCACCAAACGGGTCAAATCACGAAGGGTTATGTAATAACTCGTTTTATAACTATTAAAGAGGTGATTTGTGTAAACAAAAGGAGAGATGCATTAAATGAATTAAAACTTATACAATGGATCGAAACATAAATTTTATGTAAAGCACCAAGGTCTAGTGTTGTATTCAAAGTGTTTCATGAAATGGTATTAAACATGTCCCCAAATGTCCTTAGGAAGGGCCTTGAATTGGGTTTCAAAAGTATCCAAGAACGGGGAAAACGGATAAGGGAAAAATGACTAAAGCTGAGAAAAGCTGCATGGACAGAACCTGCTGGCAGTAGGTTACAGCGGGTTCCATCCCAAAAGTGTTGTTTTGTCCGTTTGTTCTAGTTCGTTTCGTTTTGTACGTGTTTCGAAACTTCCACTATTCTAAAGACATTATTATCAATCCCACTAACCATTATTTATGTAATGGTGCTAGGTACACCTTCATTGGAAGTCCCGGAGGAAGGATCAAGTCGCGAGAAAAGAGCCGAACACACCTGAACACTCCAAAAGCTTCCGCAATAGCATTCACCGATTAAAACAAAATCTTTTATACATGTTTTAGTAACTACAATGTAAAGTTTGTTGGGATCATTTATACATGAGATTCCATTTAGTTTGGTTTTCTTAATTACTAAAGCTTTAATCGGGAATGAGTTAGATTAAGGCCAAAACCCGCAAGATTTAGCGTTAATCATGTGTTTACGGGTTAGGGTCTTACATAATAAGACCACTACTATACCGACTCGTTTTACCATTGTACCGTTATTTTGAATACAACTCTTCTTTCAAATAAAATTTATATCGCAAGCTCGAGTAAAGAAAATAAACGCAACCGTGTATCATGAGTTTAATATATACGAGTGTTGGTACCGTACCGGTACAGATATTATAGCTTTCAATTGATGTAAAACAAGCATCAATAAATTTTTCTAGGCAGATCATGACTTTAGTTTTTAGGTTTTCTCTTTCGGTTACTATTGCGAGTACATGTACCATAATGAATCAAACGTCTTAATTTCTGCTGCAACGCGCGGGATTTTATTTCTAGTTAGATATGATTGAAATTACGTATAAGTAGGTATTTAAGGAACTTTTTAAAATAAGAAAATAGAATAAGAAATAAGGCTAAATGGAGTGAAGACGGGGCAGGGGACGAGGAGCTGAGGTTGGATGCTTCCACTGACGGTGAACACCCCCCCTCCTTGTTTTGGTGCAAACGAGGTTTACTCCCTGTAACGACCCTGGCTGATGTGGCCGGGTTGTCGGGTCGGGTTATCGGAGTTACACAGCGGAATCCAGGGTAATAACAGTTTTGTAGTCTTCCAGGATCCACGTCATCATATCTGTTGGGTTACCTGAACACATGTCAAAAATAGTTTCTGTCAACATAAAGTTGTGTGAGGTCGTGTATTTTATAAAGTGAATGGCCAGTTCGTTTATTGATAATTCTTTTATAAATATCTTTTATAAATATGCTTTACAATTCTATATTTTGGAGGGGAACTAGATATTCTATCAATTCGATTATATTTCTATTATTTCGATTATATTCTATAAGTTGCCATTCCTTTCTATGGTATCACTCTGCTTGTGATAATATATGATTATTTTACCCTCTACTCGGGTAAACTGGTTCTTGTCCTCTAGTTAGACAAGAAAGGAAATGGCGATACCGTCCAGTACTGTCATCGTTGTTTCTATTGCCCCTTTCTATAACTTCTATAAATCGTTATTCTTTTATGTAAAGCATTATGTTTTCTAAATGACATGTATTTCCCCTAAAACACTTAATAAAACTGTAAAAGAGGGGAGTTCACGATACTCACATGTTTGCGTTATATCTTCTAGCTAATCTTCTTATTACAATTATATTTCATATATATATTGATACGTTTAACGCGTGGGACTTGTTAGATTGTAATACTTAGGATATATATCATATATACAATTTATAGATATGGAATCCGGTATATATTAGATAGTCCTAAACTCGGGGTTTGGGCAATCTAGGCAAAAAGAAACAAAGCTGGCCTTTACAGCTTGGCACGCGAACCTAATAAGAACTCTAGACATTCTTACCCGAGCTTAGTATATCGTTTTATATATCGAATCTTATATATAAACGTATATATTTTATATATAATTATTAGTCTCTTATTATTATTATCAAGTCCGTACGTTATTCGTATTATATATATATATATATATTCGTATAATTCTAATAATACTCCTCGTCTAGTTATGGAATCGGGTTCTATTCCGGGTGTTGACCGAGTCACTGAGTCGACTCGGCGACGACTCGTATCCTTCCAAATCAATAATCGGTACCTCGCAATCAATATAATCTGTGTTAATAAATAGATTACAAGATCGTGACCAATCAACCGATAGGAATTAGTGACCGAATCTTACCGAACTGTTATCGAAACATAGTCGGGAGTTGATCGGGATTTAACCGGGTATCAGACCCGTCTTCCGGATTTGATATCCTATAACAAGAATCACAAAGACATATTAATAATCAAGAGATAATTATTAATAACCAATCTCAAACCGATCATCAATTGATAACAGAAAGAGTATGGTTTGGTGTGGTGACCGGATATTCACCGGAAACACATCGGGTTCACAACGGTGACTCGGGTTCATCGAGTTCAGACCGGGAACAGGAACATAGGTTCCACCCAACCCATCGAGTACAAGACCCGACGATAATCACAACTCAGTAATAGTCACCATGACTGGTGACCGTTGGTTTCGTTTATCAGAAATAAGAGTACGATCAAGGTTTATCGGGTATCTTTAGAATTAGAGGGAAAGGGTTCATAAAGATCTGATTAAGGGTTACGGTGTTCGGGATTATCAGTGGTGACAGTCACCATATCGGTGACTGTCCGTTCAGTTATTCCGGGACAGAGCCAAACAAGACACCGGTTTATTAGCTGAAACAGATAGACGAACGGAAAGGTTATCGGGTAGGGTTCTTGGTGATTAACGGGTAGAAATTATAGAGGTTTACCGGTTATATTTCGTAACAGAACAGAGGAGTAGAAGAGATGGGATTCGGGCTGCTTACCGGAGAAGAAAGTGGATGCAAATGGCCGGAGACAGTAGCCGGAACAGCAGCGGAGGCGGCAACAGCCGCCATGGCTGTCCAGCGATGATGATGACCGGAGACAGAGGCGGCGTAAGCCTGCCATGGTTTTCCGGTAAAGGTTTCTTGATTCAGAGCTTTACACACACAAGTGTGTGTATGTATATCGAGCAGAGAGAGAACGAGAGGTAGGAGAGAGGGGTGGTTTATATAGAAGATTAATAATAGGGGGTGTTTGGCTACGGGGATAAATACTGAGACTCGCGGTGTTTGGTAACAGTTATAACGACCAAACAAAAGTCGTTTGACAACGGGTTATTAGCAGATTAGGAGCGTTTAACCGTGATAATAATAATCTCATAATTATTATTTATATATTCGGTTGAAACGGTTGAGCGCGAGATTCGAACTTGAATAATTAATTTGGATAACCGGGTGGTCGAGTCCGACCCGACCCGTTTAAGAGACACGTAAGGTGACGTAATCACTTCGAGACTTTGGGGTGTTACAATCTCCCCCCCTTAGGAAATTTCGTCCCCGAAATTTGAATGATCTTGTCCTTTATATTCTTTAATCTATAAGGACGTTATAATTAGAACAACAATACTTGTCGTCGAGACATGATTGGTTCTCATGGTTTGCGAGGAAATCGATTTTGTATCAATCCAATATTAGAAATGTCAATCTGTATGACTACATCTTGATCATATTTCTAATTACGTTTTAACCTTTCTTGCTATAGTCATATTAATTCAGATACATGGATTATCTGTATTATTTCGATATGGCCATTAAAGGTTCTCGTATTGATACTATATTTTTCATCGTTTGATATTCGGATTCGTTTACAATGATGGATTCTAGATAGTTCTCAAGAGATAGATACGGAAGTCCCTTTGTTATTACGATTTGTACGGGATCCGAGCTACTATCTCTTTTATTCGAACTTTAGAATTTACCATCATTGTAATTCCGATTCTTACAGAGTAGGAATATCCTTTGGTAACTATCGGGTTAATTCTTACAAATTCTATCCTTCACTTCCATCTATATGGTTGATCTCTAGGTTACCACTATTCGTGGGTATACTTAGGAGGTTTCTTAACCCATTAGACGTATCTTCTCTGAATTCTTAAAGGTACCGGAAAAGACTAATTCATTCATGATTGAGATTTCTCTTAAATCATCTATAATAATCTTTCTGACTATTTCATTGATGATTAACTGCATTGTGTCTAATACATATTAATTGACTTTTCTCAGTGTATCATCGTGAATGAGGTCTTTCACAATTCTACAGTCAATATATGTAACTTTCTCTTTATAGTCTCAGAATCTACTGGTAACAGTCGTCGTTACGATTCTTTTGACTTTAAAATTCTGAGAACAATGCATCATTCAGTCTTTCTCAAAACCATGATTATCCTTTCGGATTACCATACTTATCGCATTAACTATTTCTATATAATTCTCTCTTAATTCTAATTCGGGATTCGATACACTCTCGGTAAAATATTTCTTATAAAGTTTCTAGTCATTTTCGTACGACTTATATTCTTATTTGATAATTTCTATTAATGTTTATATTCTTATTCTGATAATTGTATTTCTTGGCATATCGGATGCCTTTCTATTTTTCAGACATATCGGATGTCCTTTTTAAATTATAGTTCTTCTTATTTTTCGATTCATATTCTTTTATATCCAAGCAAATACTGATAATATCTATAGCACACACTATAAATTCAGTATTTCTATAATATATGTTTGCTTGGAATAATTCCTTTTTATTTATATATTCGATCAAAGTCTATATTATTGGTGTCTGAAAACACATTCCGATAGACTTATATTTAGGCAATATATCATATATATTCTTAATCCAACTTATTATAAGCAAGGCTTATTTCATCTGGATATTCGTATAGATAGTTCTTGCCAAAACAGTGATTTCTTTAATTATCTCTCACGACCTTTAATTCGGACAGAAAATTCGTCATTCCTTGGCCGGAGAGTTTTATTGGAAAAATGAGCATAATTCTATTCATTTTTCGTTTTCATTTCGATCATACCTTGCGAATCTCTACGCGATTCCGCTTGGTATCAATTATATTTTGATATATTCGTTGGATTCTACCATCTTTGGTTTCCGAATCCATATAGATTTTTATCTGTTATATTCTTAGAATTTTAATCGTAAATTTCAAATTTGGTAACATTTGACCGTTTTACCAATTTGATGATACTATAACTCTCGTGAGTTGCTATACGAAGTAACTACGAAGATTTGTTCATAGTGGTATATATCCTCATAAAGAATCCTGTGACTTAGTGGCAATGTCCAGATATACCTTCTGTAAGGGTCCGGATATCCTTTGCCACAGGGATTACACAGAGGACATATAACTAGCTTTGGTTGGCAATCAAAATCAATAACTGATTTCTTTGATTCGTAGAATTTAACCAATCGATGGTTTCTATTCTGCGAATATATTCTTAGTTGTATTCACGAAGGAATTTCAACAATATTGCCAGTTTTGTGGTCGTATTCTCCACATACGATATGCTGATAATTCAGATTCATATTTCTTCTTATTATTTACTTTCTTATAATTTCTCTTAATATGTTCGTGACCCAAACATACTGTGATCTCGATAAACTCCTACTCGAATGTTCCTGTGCCTGTGGCATTCATAATTATGTTTGCAACCATAATTACTATTCCACCTCACCTAACATTCCAGTATTTGTTTATTTTAATCACAATAGGTATGTGTCCCTTGCATATTATTTCGATATTCTGTTCTTTATTTTCTCTTAGATTTACGATTATATTATTCGGGATAGAACTTGTTGATCTAAGTCTAACAAAATAGACTATCAATCGTTCAATAATTTGTTCGTTTCAGAAGATATTCAATATAACAATCCAATCTTCTTAATATCCCTTGACTTGTTCGAGTCATAGGATTAAGACGGTAGTTATATTTTCGTACAATCAAGCGAGTAAGAATTCGGTTTCGTCCGACAGATACCAGTGTATGTTGATTACGGAATTTCGAGAATAATATTTTGTTCAAATATTATTTAATTCTGGAAGGGATCGAGGAGGACCTCTAACCGAGATTTTTATATAATTTACGAGTATGAGTTTATAAAACGGAATATATGCTTATCGTTTATATTAAAACAATATCGAGAAATTATATAATCGAACATAGATATAAAATTATACGGAGGAATGCTATTAATATTTATATATACGAATACGATTTGATTAATAAATCTTTATAAAAATACTGTTAAATGTGAGATGAAATATGTTTCGGCAAAATAATACGGTCGTGGTTCTTTTGTATAAAAACTTTTAGGAATAATTTATAATAACAATATTGATTCGAGTTTGATAATAATATTCGTTTTCAAAAAAATGAACTTAACGATTCAGAAGAGAGTTATGGTAAAAATTTTCTTAATATCGGAAATTCTTAGATTTTTAATAAAAATTTCGTATTTCAAATTGTTAAAATAAATAGATTACTCAAATATTGAGATTAAAACTTTTAAGGTTAAACGGATAATTTGGATAAAACCTGAGATAGATTCTGGGGTGTTTCAAAAATTATCAATACTTAAAAAAAAATAAGTTATGATACCAACAGGTTTTTTTCTTAATTAAATAAATCGAAAATTTTAAACGGAGAGTATTTATATATTTTTACTTAGAATTGAAATCCTATAAAGATAGTAATACTTTTAATAAACTTCAAAATTATACTGAAAAGATTTTAAAACCTTTTAAATAATCGCGAAATATATTAAATCTTTAATTTAAATAATTGAAATAAATTCTTTAGAAACCCAATATTTATATATTTCTAGTATATTAGATTTTATAAAAATTTCGGAAATTACGGTATAAAAATAATACTTCTGGAAACTCGAGCATAGGAATGTTCAAGTTGGAGCGTATATTTGTATTTTCTTTATAATTATTGGAATAACCGTGAGTTTAACGATTTAAATGATTACTGAGACTGGAATAATTCAATAAACTTATGTGAAGTTTCTTGAATCAAGATGAATGGTTTATGTTTTATAATCTATATATTTTTCTATATCAACATTTATATACTTTTTATAACTTTGTCATTTCTTATTTATATCGAGATTTATTTTCTGATTTCTTTTAATATATCTGGTTTCTGTTCTGTATACATTCTCATTTCTTATAGCCTTAATATCCTGTAAGATTTCTCAGAAATTAAATGTGCATATAAATTCACAACTGTGTACAGAATTGTCAATTTATCTCACATAATCATTCTAGTAATATCCTGTGGTGGGTTCGTTTTATTTTCTAATATACGGTTATGGTTCTCACCAACTTTATAATGGTTTTGACATTTAGGTACCCAAAAATTTACTCGACTGATATTTTTCTTTTCTAATCCTGATATCCTAAATATTTCTAATTTATTTTTCTATGCAACATTTCGTTTTAGAAAAATATTCTGGTAGATCCCGGATGACTAAAGACTTCAAAACTGTTATAAGTGCCGCTCTGATACCAACTGTAACGACCCTGGCTGATGTGGCCGGGTTGTCGGGTCGGGTTATCGGAGTTACACAGCGGAATCCAGGGTAATAACAGTTTTGTAGTCTTCCAGGATCCACGTCATCATATCTGTTGGGTTACCTGAACACATGTCAAAAATAGTTTCTGTCAACATAAAGTTGTGTGAGGTCGTGTATTTTATAAAGTGAATGGCCAGTTCGTTTATTGATAATTCTTTTATAAATATCTTTTATAAATATGCTTTACAATTCTATATTCTGGAGGGGAACTAGATATTCTATCAATTCGATTATATTTCTATTATTTCGATTATATTCTATAAGTTGCCATTCCTTTCTATGGTATCACTCTGCTTGTGATAATATATGATTATTTTACCCTCTACTCGGGTAAACTGGTTCTTGTCCTCTAGTTAGACAAGAAAGGAAATGGCGATACCGTCCAGTACTGTCCTCGTTGTTTCTATTGCCCCTTTCTATAACTTCTATAAATCGTTATTCTTTTATGTAAAGCATTATGTTTTCTAAATGACATGTATTTCCCCTAAAACACTTAATAAAACTGTAAAAGAGGGGAGTTCACGATACTCACATGTTTGCGTTATATCTTCTAGCTAATCTTCTTATTACAATTATATTTCATATATATATTGATACGTTTAACGCGTGGGACTTGTTAGATTGTAATACTTAGGATATATATCATATATACAATTTATAGATATGGAATCCGGTATATATTAGATAGTCCTAAACTCGGGGTTTGGGCAATCTAGGCAAAAAGAAACAAAGCTGGCCTTTACAGCTTGGCACGCGAACCTAATAAGAACTCTAGACATTCTTACCCGAGCTTAGTATATCGTTTTATATATCGAATCTTATATATAAACGTATATATTTTATATATAATTATTAGTCTCTTATTATTATTATCAAGTCCGTACGTTATTCGTATTATATATATATATATATTCGTATAATTCTAATAATACTCCTCGTCTAGTTATGGAATCGGGTTCTATTCCGGGTGTTGACCGAGTCACTGAGTCGACTCGGCGACGACTCGTATCCTTCCAAATCAATAATCGGTACCTCGCAATCAATATAATCGGTGTTAATAAATAGATTACAAGATCGTGACCAATCAACCGATAGGAATTAGTGACCGAATCTTACCGAACTGTTATCGAAACATAGTCGGGAGTTGATCGGGATTTAACCGGGTATCAGACCCGTCTTCCGGATTTGATATCCTATAACAAGAATCACAAAGACATATTAATAATCAAGAGATAATTATTAATAACCAATCTCAAACCGATCATCAATTGATAACAGAAAGAGTATGGTTTGGTGTGGTGACCGGATATTCACCGGAAACACATCGGGTTCACAACGGTGACTCGGGTTCATCGAGTTCAGACCGGGAACAGGAACATAGGTTCCACCCAACCCATCGAGTACAAGACCCGACGATAATCACAACTCAGTAATAGTCACCATGACTGGTGACCGTTGGTTTCGTTTATCAGAAATAAGAGTACGATCAAGGTTTATCGGGTATCTTTAGAATTAGAGGGAAAGGGTTCATAAAGATCTGATTAAGGGTTACGGTGTTCGGGATTATCAGTGGTGACAGTCACCATATCGGTGACTGTCCGTTCAGTTATTCCGGGACAGAGCCAAACAAGACACCGGTTTATTAGCTGAAACAGATAGACGAACGGAAAGGTTATCGGGTAGGGTTCTTGGTGATTAACGGGTAGAAATTATAGAGGTTTACCGGTTATATTTCGTAACAGAACAGAGGAGTAGAAGAGATGGGATTCGGGCTGCTTACCGGAGAAGAAAGTGGATGCAAATGGCCGGAGACAGTAGCCGGAACAGCAGCGGAGGCGGCAACAGCCGCCATGGCTGTCCAGCGATGATGATGACCGGAGACAGAGGCGGCGTAAGCCTGCCATGGTTTTCCGGTAAAGGTTTCTTGATTCAGAGCTTTACACACACAAGTGTGTGTATGTATATCGAGCAGAGAGAGAACGAGAGGTAGGAGAGAGGGGTGGTTTATATAGAAGATTAATAATAGGGGGTGTTTGGCTACGGGGATAAATACTGAGACTCGCGGTGTTTGGTAACAGTTATAACGACCAAACAAAAGTCGTTTGACAACGGGTTATTAGCAGATTAGGAGCGTTTAACCGTGATAATAATAATCTCATAATTATTATTTATATATTCGGTTGAAACGGTTGAGCGCGAGATTCGAACTTGAATAATTAATTTGGATAACCGGGTGGTCGAGTCCGACCCGACCCGTTTAAGAGACACGTAAGGTGACGTAATCACTTCGAGACTTTGGGGTGTTACAATCTCCCCCCCTTAGGAAATTTCGTCCCCGAAATTTGAATGATCTTGTCCTTTATATTCTTTAATCTATAAGGACGTTATAATTAGAACAACAATACTTGTCGTCGAGAC
The DNA here is from genome assembly GCA_028751855.1 of Ambrosia trifida. NCBI lineage: Eukaryota > Viridiplantae > Streptophyta > Magnoliopsida > Asterales > Asteraceae > Ambrosia > Ambrosia trifida. The sequence continues at coordinate 122,417,581 of CM054127.1, forward strand.
ATGATTGGTTCTCATGGTTTGCGAGGAAATCGATTTTGTATCAATCCAATATTAGAAATGTCAATCTGTATGACTACATCTTGATCAAATTTCTAATTACGTTTTAACCTTTCTTGCTATAGTCATATTAATTCAGATACATGGATTATCTGTATTATTTCGATATGGCCATTAAAGGTTCTCGTATTGATACTATATTTTTCATCGTTTGATATTCGGATTCGTTTACAATGATGGATTCTAGATAGTTCTCAAGAGATAGATACGGAAGTCCCTTTGTTATTACGATTTGTACGGGATCCGAGCTACTATCTCTTTTATTCGAACTTTAGAATTTACCATCATTGTAATTCCGATTCTTACAGAGTAGGAATATCCTTTGGTAACTATCGGGTTAATTCTTACAAATTCTATCCTTCACTTCCATCTATATGGTTGATCTCTAGGTTACCACTATTCGTGGGTATACTTAGGAGGTTTCTTAACCCATTAGACGTATCTTCTCTGAATTCTTAAAGGTACCGGAAAAGACTAATTCATTCATGATTGAGATTTCTCTTAAATCATCTATAATAATCTTTCTGACTATTTCATTGATGATTAACTGCATTGTGTCTAATACATATTAATTGACTTTTCTCAGTGTATCATCGTGAATGAGGTCTTTCACAATTCTACAGTCAATATATGTAACTTTCTCTTTATAGTCTCAGAATCTACTGGTAACAGTCGTCGTTACGATTCTTTTGACTTTAAAATTCTGAGAACAATGCATCATTCAGTCTTTCTCAAAACCATGATTATCCTTTCGGATTACCATACTTATCGCATTAACTATTTCTATATAATTCTCTCTTAATTCTAATTCGGGATTCGATACACTCTCGGTAAAATATTTCTTATAAAGTTTCTAGTCATTTTCGTACGACTTATATTCTTATTTGATAATTTCTATTAATGTTTATATTCTTATTCTGATAATTGTATTTCTTGGCATATCGGATGCCTTTCTATTTTTCAGACATATCGGATGTCCTTTTAAATTATAGTTCTTCTTATTTTTCGATTCATATTCTTTTATATCCAAGCAAATACTGATAATATCTATAGCACACACTATAAATTCAGTATTTCTATAATATATGTTTGCTTGGAATAATTCCTTTTTATTTATATATTCGATCAAAGTCTATATTATTGGTGTCTGAAAACACATTCCGATAGACTTATATTTAGGCAATATATCATATATATTCTTAATCCAACTTATTATAAGCAAGGCTTATTTCATCTGGATATTCGTATAGATAGTTCTTGCCAAAACAGTGATTTCTTTAATTATCTCTCACGACCTTTAATTCGGACAGAAAATTCGTCATTCCTTGGCCGGAGAGTTTTATTGGAAAAATGAGCATAATTCTATTCATTTTTCGTTTTCATTTCGATCATACCTTGCGAATCTCTACGCGATTCCGCTTGGTATCAATTATATTTTGATATATTCGTTGGATTCTACCATCTTTGGTTTCCGAATCCATATAGATTTTTATCTGTTATATTCTTAGAATTTTAACAATTCTTTCCCGACTTCGTAAATTTCAAATTTGGTAACATTTGACCGTTTTACCAATTTGATGATACTATAACTCTCGTGAGTTGCTATACGAAGTAACTACGAAGATTTGTTCATAGTGGTATATATCCTCATAAAGAATCCTGTGACTTAGTGGCAATGTCCAGATATACCTTCTGTAAGGGTCCGGATATCCTTTGCCACAGGGATTACACAGAGGACATATAACTAGCTTTGGTTGGCAATCAAAATCAATAACTGATTTCTTTGATTCGTAGAATTTAACCAATCGATGGTTTCTATTCTGCGAATATATTCTTAGTTGTATTCACGAAGGAATTTCAACAATATTGCCAGTTTTGTGGTCGTATTCTCCACATACGATATGCTGATAATTCAGATTCATATTTCTTCTTATTATTTACTTTCTTATAATTTCTCTTAATATGTTCGTGACCCAAACATACTGTGATCTCGATAAACTCCTACTCGAATGTTCCTGTGCCTGTGGCATTCATAATTATGTTTGCAACCATAATTACTATTCCACCTCACCTAACATTCCAGTATTTGTTTATTTTAATCACAATAGGTATGTGTCCCTTGCATATTATTTCGATATTCTGTTCTTTATTTTCTCTTAGATTTACGATTATATTATTCGGGATAGAACTTGTTGATCTAAGTCTAACAAAATAGACTATCAATCGTTCAATAATTTGTTCGTTTCAGAAGATATTCAATATAACAATCCAATCTTCTTAATATCCCTTGACTTGTTCGAGTCATAGGATTAAGACGGTAGTTATATTTTCGTACAATCAAGCGAGTAAGAATTCGGTTTCGTCCGACAGATACCAGTGTATGTTGATTACGGAATTTCGAGAATAATATTTTGTTCAAATATTATTTAATTCTGGAAGGGATCGAGGAGGACCTCTAACCGAGATTTTTATATAATTTACGAGTATGAGTTTATAAAACGGAATATATGCTTATCGTTTATATTAAAACAATATCGAGAAATTATATAATCGAACATAGATATAAAATTATACGGAGGAATGCTATTAATATTTATATATACGAATACGATTTGATTAATAAATCTTTATAAAAATACTGTTAAATGTGAGATGAAATATGTTTCGGTAAAATAATACGGTCGTGGTTCTTTTGTATAAAAACTTTTAGGAATAATTTATAATAACAATATTGATTCGAGTTTGATAATAATATTCGTTTTCAAAAAAATGAACTTAACGATTCAGAAGAGAGTTATGGTAAAAATTTTCTTAATATCGGAAATTCTTAGATTTTTAATAAAAATTTCGTATTTCAAATTGTTAAAATAAATAGATTACTCAAATATTGAGATTAAAACTTTTAAGGTTAAACGGATAATTTGGATAAAACCTGAGATAGATTCTGGGGTGTTTCAAAAATTATCAATACTTAAAAAAAAATAAGTTATGATACCAACAGGTTTTTTTCTTAATTAAATAAATCGAAAATTTTAAACGGAGAGTATTTATATATTTTTACTTAGAATTGAAATCCTATAAAGATAGTAATACTTTTAATAAACTTCAAAATTATACTGAAAAGATTTTAAAACCTTTTAAATAATCGCGAAATATATTAAATCTTTAATTTAAATAATTGAAATAAATTCTTTAGAAACCCAATATTTATATATTTCTAGTATATTAGATTTTATAAAAATTTCGGAAATTACGGTATAAAAATAATACTTCTGGAAACTCGAGCATAGGAATGTTCAAGTTGGAGCGTATATTTGTATTTTCTTTATAATTATTGGAATAACCGTGAGTTTAACGATTTAAATGATTACTGAGACTGGAATAATTCAATAAACTTATGTGAAGTTTCTTGAATCAAGATGAATGGTTTATGTTTTATAATCTATATATTTTTCTATATCAACATTTATATACTTTTTATAACTTTGTCATTTCTTATTTATATCGAGATTTATTTTCTGATTTCTTTTAATATATCTGGTTTCTGTTCTGTATACATTCTCATTTCTTATAGCCTTAATATCCTGTAAGATTTCTCAGAAATTAAATGTGCATATAAATTCACAACTGTGTACAGAATTGTCAATTTATCTCACATAATCATTCTAGTAATATCCTGTGGTGGGTTCGTTTTATTTTCTAATATACGGTTATGGTTCTCACCAACTTTATAATGGTTTTGACATTTAGGTACCCAAAAATTTACTCGACTGATATTTTTCTTTTCTAATCCTGATATCCTAAATATTTCTAATTTATTTTTCTATGCAACATTTCGTTTTAGAAAAATATTCTGGTAGATCCCGGATGACTAAAGACTTCAAAACTGTTATAAGTGCCGCTCTGATACCAACTGTAACGACCCTGGCTGATGTGGCCGGGTTGTCGGGTCGGGTTATCGGAGTTACACAGCGGAATCCAGGGTAATAACAGTTTTGTAGTCTTCCAGGATCCACGTCATCATATCTGTTGGGTTACCTGAACACATGTCAAAAATAGTTTCTGTCAACATAAAGTTGTGTGAGGTCGTGTATTTTATAAAGTGAATGGCCAGTTCGTTTATTGATAATTCTTTTATAAATATCTTTTATAAATATGCTTTACAATTCTATATTCTGGAGGGGAACTAGATATTCTATCAATTCGATTATATTTCTATTATTTCGATTATATTCTATAAGTTGCCATTCCTTTCTATGGTATCACTCTGCTTGTGATAATATATGATTATTTTACCCTCTACTCGGGTAAACTGGTTCTTGTCCTCTAGTTAGACAAGAAAGGAAATGGCGATACCGTCCAGTACTGTCCTCGTTGTTTCTATTGCCCCTTTCTATAACTTCTATAAATCGTTATTCTTTTATGTAAAGCATTATGTTTTCTAAATGACATGTATTTCCCCTAAAACACTTAATAAAACTGTAAAAGAGGGGAGTTCACGATACTCACATGTTTGCGTTATATCTTCTAGCTAATCTTCTTATTACAATTATATTTCATATATATATTGATACGTTTAACGCGTGGGACTTGTTAGATTGTAATACTTAGGATATATATCATATATACAATTTATAGATATGGAATCCGGTATATATTAGATAGTCCTAAACTCGGGGTTTGGGCAATCTAGGCAAAAAGAAACAAAGCTGGCCTTTACAGCTTGGCACGCGAACCTAATAAGAACTCTAGACATTCTTACCCGAGCTTAGTATATCGTTTTATATATCGAATCTTATATATAAACGTATATATTTTATATATAATTATTAGTCTCTTATTATTATTATCAAGTCCGTACGTTATTCGTATTATATATATATATATATATTCGTATAATTCTAATAATACTCCTCGTCTAGTTATGGAATCGGGTTCTATTCCGGGTGTTGACCGAGTCACTGAGTCGACTCGGCGACGACTCGTATCCTTCCAAATCAATAATCGGTACCTCGCAATCAATATAATCTGTGTTAATAAATAGATTACAAGATCGTGACCAATCAACCGATAGGAATTAGTGACCGAATCTTACCGAACTGTTATCGAAACATAGTCGGGAGTTGATCGGGATTTAACCGGGTATCAGACCCGTCTTCCGGATTTGATATCCTATAACAAGAATCACAAAGACATATTAATAATCAAGAGATAATTATTAATAACCAATCTCAAACCGATCATCAATTGATAACAGAAAGAGTATGGTTTGGTGTGGTGACCGGATATTCACCGGAAACACATCGGGTTCACAACGGTGACTCGGGTTCATCGAGTTCAGACCGGGAACAGGAACATAGGTTCCACCCAACCCATCGAGTACAAGACCCGACGATAATCACAACTCAGTAATAGTCACCATGACTGGTGACCGTTGGTTTCGTTTATCAGAAATAAGAGTACGATCAAGGTTTATCGGGTATCTTTAGAATTAGAGGGAAAGGGTTCATAAAGATCTGATTAAGGGTTACGGTGTTCGGGATTATCAGTGGTGACAGTCACCATATCGGTGACTGTCCGTTCAGTTATTCCGGGACAGAGCCAAACAAGACACCGGTTTATTAGCTGAAACAGATAGACGAACGGAAAGGTTATCGGGTAGGGTTCTTGGTGATTAACGGGTAGAAATTATAGAGGTTTACCGGTTATATTTCGTAACAGAACAGAGGAGTAGAAGAGATGGGATTCGGGCTGCTTACCGGAGAAGAAAGTGGATGCAAATGGCCGGAGACAGTAGCCGGAACAGCAGCGGAGGCGGCAACAGCCGCCATGGCTGTCCAGCGATGATGATGACCGGAGACAGAGGCGGCGTAAGCCTGCCATGGTTTTCCGGTAAAGGTTTCTTGATTCAGAGCTTTACACACACAAGTGTGTGTATGTATATCGAGCAGAGAGAGAACGAGAGGTAGGAGAGAGGGGTGGTTTATATAGAAGATTAATAATAGGGGGTGTTTGGCTACGGGGATAAATACTGAGACTCGCGGTGTTTGGTAACAGTTATAACGACCAAACAAAAGTCGTTTGACAACGGGTTATTAGCAGATTAGGAGCGTTTAACCGTGATAATAATAATCTCATAATTATTATTTATATATTCGGTTGAAACGGTTGAGCGCGAGATTCGAACTTGAATAATTAATTTGGATAACCGGGTGGTCGAGTCCGACCCGACCCGTTTAAGAGACACGTAAGGTGACGTAATCACTTCGAGACTTTGGGGTGTTACACTCCCCCTCCTACCCGATCACTTTTTTTTTAAATATGGCTTCATGACCGTTTGAAATGGTCTAATTTAAAAAAAAATAACTTTTTTATATATATTAACTTTACCTCATTATTTACCCACCATCTACTCTACACACATACACACCATCTTTTATAAAAAAAATCACACACTTATTAAATAAATAAAAATATGGGTGGTGGTTATCCTACGAAAGCAGCTGGACCTTCCAACCTCAGATGATATTCTCACTGACCTGCTAGCCGACGTTCACAGTCGTCTCCTCCTCTTCCTCAACCAGTGTCGTCTCCTCCTCAACAATTATACACTTCTTCTCAACCAGTGTACACTCCTCATCGTCTACTCTACACTCATTCGCAACTAATAATCACTCATCCTTTACCAACCTACACACCTACTCAATCAAGTGTCGATCCAAATCCTCCTCTTACAGACGAGGAATTTCACTACACTATGGCTGTACTCCAATATAATCAACTACAAGTTGGGGAGACGCAAACAAACTTCACCTCAAACCCTCCCGTTTCAAACATTCGTCCAACACAAGTTGTACCTAGCTGGGCTGAAGGGTACGAAACTGACCCGAGTGAGGAGTACGTCACTATAGACGATAAACCATATCGTCTTCCAAGTCCTGACTTCTGATGCATCCGTCAAAACGCTAGGTCGGACGGTCTTGATAGCGATCGTGACGTGTCGTCTCCAGAGACTACCCTAAATGATTGGGATCACATGTATTAGTTGGTGTATTTAATATGTTAATGTATGTTTAAGTAATACATTAACTTTAGGGTTATGTTTAAGTAATTTTTAGTTAAGTTTATGTTTAAGTATTTTTATTTAATTAAATAAAAAGAGTTAAAAAATGGAAGGGGGAGAAGAAAACAGGGAAGGTGACGTGACGTGACGGTGATGTGGAGAAAGGGAAAAAGGGGGATCACTCCTCATAGGCTAAAGTGTAGGGGTGGACTTCTTATGTGTCTAAATTCTAGCCATTCCTTTTTATTAGCCTTTTTCATTTTTGCCGTCTACAGTTTAGAACCTAAACAATGTTAACTGGCTCCACCATAGAACCTAAACAAATTTAACAGCTAAAATCAACTTAACGGCTCCAATATAGAACCTAAACAAACTTCACGGCTACACTTTAAAACAACCGGCTACACTTTAAAACAACTAGCTATGAGAAGTGGAGACGGGTACCAAAAGGAATCGGCTAGGTGTTGGTTGTTTCATGCTAACCGAGCCGTTTCAGAAAGACTTTTTTAGACGGCTAGATGTTAGCCGGGTTCAGCTTGTAATTAGGGTGTTAAGACAAATGCATACTTTTAATTCGTAGAAAATGTGAGTCCTCATAGTTTTGATGTCTACAACTTTGCCGTTTAAGACACATATTAAAATCTATTTGCTCTTCTTGTTATCCCTGAAACCCCCTATAATCTATACATCTATACATCTATAATAAACAAAAGCAATTGTGGACACATGGCACTCCCACAATTCACCTTCAATTATTTCTCCTCCTACATTGTGCCACATGGCAAAAGGTTAGAATTTATAAAATTTTCTTTTTTTTTAAATCAAAAATTGAATTAAAACTTAATTATGGTCAAAATCCGGTCAATTACTACCTTTCCTAATTCCTAATCTTGCAAGTCAAACAATATTCAAAACAATATTCAACATTCAAGTTCGATCAATTTCTCTCTCTATTAATCATTCTCCTTCGAAATCAGATTATAATCTAGTTGTTATCAATTTTGTTCATCGTATTTCCTCTGTGTATTGTATGTGTTGGTATGTTTTCGTGTTTATTGTTACTAGAACAATATTTGTTATTGATCTTTGAATGTTATATGTCTGTTATATTTCAAGGTTATTTGCTTGATTTTGAGTAATCTGTTTGTTTAATCTTTTTTATACTTTGTTGTATGTTTAGATCTATGGTTGTATGTTTTGCTGCCAATAAAGATTCGTTTTGCTGCATATTTATGTGTATTCAATGTCCAGTCAAGGTTTAGATCTTGGAAATGATTTATTAATTTAGAAGCCGTGAATCATAGATTTTTTAGAATAATTGTCTTACCTGATTAGTAGGTCTAATTACTTATTGTGTTATTGTAGAAATCTGCCTGGTGAAATTGCACAAGAGTATTCAAAAAGAGTGGTACTGCTTTCTATCTCAAACAACCTTATCTTTATTGTATTATTTTTAGATGTCGTTGTTTTTGTTGTGTGTGTCACATAACAATCAGATATATGCATTTCTAACTTTGTGCCAATTCAAAATGAGGAAGCATCCGTAGATGATCTAATAGAGCATGTGGAACAAATTGCTGCTTTTCATATGAAGGTATTTGCTTATTTGACTCTTCCTATTGAGTTCATTTTTAGGGTTCATGTTTTTTTTTTTTTTTCATACTGATTTTAATACTTTAGGTTTGAATATGTATTTATCTGTATGAATCTGTATTATTGATTTAGGTATGCATGTATATAATTGATTTAGGTATGAGTGTGTATGATTGATTAAGTTTTCAGTTTTGTGTATTTCTCGATTCATTGATTTATGTATCAGTATGTTTTAGTATTTTCTATTGTTTTTGGTTTGGCAGGCCAAATGTCAAGTAGTTTTTCTAAACGATCAGATCGGTTGGGAAATCTGCGTTTTATAAATTGTTCGTATTGGCAGCTGCAAACGGTAATGTATGCTGGCGTTCATCATGTTCATACGGATTATGATATTGTTTTTTGAATGCCCTTTTGAATTTTATGTTTGATATTACTTTTTTGGTCAACAATGGATTGTATGTTTGTAGAAATATTTTAATTGGTTTCCAAGATTGTGGCATTAATTATGATTAATTTGGTTTGACCAATTTTTTTTTTTATAGAAAATCTGAATTTAAAATTGATTTATTTGTTTGAAAGTTTAAAATTTTGTTTTGACTTTATATATTTTTTTTACGGAAACTTAATCAATATTAAGAAGTTTCCTTATGATCAAATCCATAAACGTTTTCCAAGATTGTATATGTAATTTTGAATTTTCAAATTTAAATGCTTAATTGAATTTTAAATTCAAATTCAAATTGTCACACTAATTTTGGTAATTTAAAAACTTAATACATACCTTTTAATTATTAAATTTTCTATTTCTAAAAGTTCGCATAGTTAAATATGGAATTGATTTGTAATTTATTATAATAATATAAATTAAACTGGTTTCATAAGCTTTCATTACTTACCTAAAAACATAGAATATTTATTTGTTAAAGGTTTATTCTAATTTTAATCACAAATATCATTTGGTAACTAATATTTTTTTTTGCTTTTGGTTATTGTTTTTAATTGGATTATCATCTTCGAATACGATGTCCTTAGTTATCTGTGAATCCGATTATCATCTTCGTCTTCAAGGTATGATTTTGTCTATTAATACAATGTCTTTATTAATTTTTTTAATCGAAAATCTAGCTATTAAAGGCAATGGTCAACATCGGTCAAATATTAAACACTTTCCATGTAATTTATAAAATTTTTAGTTTTTTTTAAATAAAAAATCATTAATTAAATTAAATTAGGAAATTCGTTGATTAAATTAAAGGGTAATTCATTATGATTATTTTAATTTGAATTTTCCGTCAAAGCAAACATTTATCAATTGTGTAATAACATGCCACTTAATTTTTTCGTATATGATTAGTGACAATATTGACTTTTTGGTCAAAGAAAATAATTTAATTAATTATAGCCAATAAAAAAATAAAATAAATTATAAAAATAAAATATACATTGTCAACACTTTTTTTTAACATGTACTCTGAGGTATTATGTATAGAAATTATTATATCAAATATCCTTATTCCAAAACCAATAACCTCTTCATCTTTACCCTATTCTTATAAACCCTAATACATCAATATTTTTAAAAGCCAACATAGTTCTGCATCTTGTATACATCCACGACTCGGGTTCCATAATCCATAACCATTCAATTTCTCCAAGGTAATATCGATCCATATTGGTTATAAATTTCTCAAATTAGTTACAAGTTTAAATTCAAATTTTGAATACTATAATTTCAAAAATAGTTTTCTGTTAAACTTTGAAAATATTTGAATATTAAATATTCTGTTTAAGTATATAATTTCGAACTTTAATATTTATAATTAATTTTTAAATTTTGGTTAATATTGTAAAATTTCTAAATTTTGAATTTAAGATAATAATGTTAACATTTAAACTTAATTAATGCATTCAATTTGAAATTTTGAATGAATTGAATATTTTAAAAATTTTCAAACTTGTGAATTTAAGTTAATAATTATAACAATTAAACCTACTTATTACCTTTAAATTAGAGATATCCTAAAATATTTATATATTTTCTAATTATGGATGACATGTATTTATATATTTTCGGACTAAGATGCAAACACAGAAACGAATCCAGGATTCACACATGGCCATCTTTATGTGGTATTGTCAAAAGTTAAGAGCAGGGGTTAAGTTAGTTGATCCCGATTGGAAGGTCATAAATAAAACAAAAAATGTTGTGTATAAGGAAATATCTATACATATAATAAACTAAAGCTATTTTAATGACATGTCATTCAAAGAGGCATTCTCTTGCTTAAGTGTGCCATGTGTCATCCCATGTAGCATTAAGATATTTTAAGAAAAAATAATTTAAAAACAAAATTGGATTTTTCACCCTCATGTTTCCTCCCATAATTTTTAAACGTTAATATCTTTAATATACGAGATTTTTTAAAGAAAAAAATTACACCAAATTAACGAGCGTTTTATTATCTTTCCAACGAGTATCATAGTGCTATATAAAAAACGGAGAAATTTTTTTGTGGGGGTTTGTTCATACAGGAAAAAAACACAAAGTGCTCAGGTAAATCATTAATCATGTATAGACAAGTCCCTAATTATGTTTAAATCAGTAAATATGAATTTTTTTCAACAAGAGCCGAATAGGTTAATAGAGTTATACGTTGTTTTAAGTTAGGTATCAATATTAGTATGTTAGAGTTGTACATTTGTTTAGTCTTTAAGATAGGTGTTAATATTAGAGTTACATTAAAGTTCTACATTCTTTTAGGTTAGGTGTTAGCATTTGAGTTGTACATTGTTAATTTGTTTTAGGTTAGATATTAATATTAGAGTTATACATCAGTCTATTTCATATGTAAAATTAATGTATCATATTAAATTTATTAACCCGGGACGCTCCCGGGGTATAATCTAGTTTAATGATATTTGAATTGTATGTGTATTTCTACTAAATTTTCTTTATAAGTTTTACGCTCCAAATAATTATTAATTATTGAACCGTGTGTACACACGGGCAATAACCTAATTTAGCTAACATAAAATGTTCATTTTGGTGATTTATATGTGTCAAATGTTTATTCATGTGATTTCCCCTGTAATTACTATACGTGTTCAACACCAACCAGTTACAGTTAGGTATATAATCACTTATATAAATTTTGACGGGTTTATTTCGGACTCAAACTGGGTTTTGTCCGTTCATAGAGCATAGGGGGCAGATCACATGCAACATGGAACCAATGCTAAAGTTTCTCCATATTCAGGATCATATCTTTTTCCCCCACACCTTTCACAAAACTATACAAGTAATTCTAAAAATAGAATGGACAAAATAATGGCATTAAGTTTATTTCATGACCAAAGAATTTTATTTGACCATTATTTGTAAAAAAAAACAGAGCATGTGAAAAACAATCCATGTTCTCTTAATTAGCCGTTGATTAAGAAGAAATCAAGGATGATAATGATGCTGATTGGGAGTAGCATCCAAAATTCAAAATACGTCACGCTATGTTTCTTTTTGTTTGTTGTCTTCATTACACTCATGCTATGTTTTTTTAGCATAGTAATTAATCCCGTGATTGCACTTAACCATCACCCAACACCTGCCTATAAATCACAACACACCCTGCCACCTTCTTCTTCACACCCAATCAACATGGTTCAGTCATTCTTTTGTGCTACATTGTTCATTCTTTTCACCTTAACATCTTCTTCTTTCACCTATGCCTTCACTTCACAACAATACTCTGATGCACTCACCAAATCAATTCTCTTCTTCGAGGGTCAACGGTCCGGCAAGTTGCCCGCTAGCCAACGGCTCAAATGGAGGGCTGATTCCGCCTTACATGATGGTTCTTCTGCCAATGTACCTTCACACATGCTTCGCCTTTTGTTAGACGAGTTAATTTATTATTAACAATATCATTTATCATCACAACAACAATAACCATACCCAGTAAATCAAACAAATATCATTCAACTATTGATACGGTCTGTCCCTAGGAATAGAGACTCTGCTTCTAGAAAGAATCTCGGCCCACAAACAACTATATCATTTATCATTAACTTTGTTTATAATTGTTTTTTAGTTATTATTTAATAATATCTAGTTTGAATATTAGGATAGTTATTAATATCGTTACACACAAAAAATATCATGTACCTATATCATTTATAAACATGACTTTTGGTTTTCAGGTGGACCTAGTTGGAGGCTATTATGATGCAGGGGACAATGTGAAGTTTGGGCTGCCTATGGCGTTCACTACCACAATGCTTGCATGGAGTATCATTGAATTCGGCAAAAATATGAAATCCGAAGTGGGAAATGCGAAACAAGCGCTTCGTTGGAGCTCCGATTACCTTGTGAAAGCGGCCACAGCCACCCCTGGCACCTTATATGTCCAGGTGAATACTTGAATACTAGCGTGTGACCGCCATTTCGTTGCATGCATGCATATGTTCATTCATTATTTAACCATGTTTTGAACAGGTCGGCGAACCTAATTCGGATCATCATTGTTGGGAGAGGCCCGAAGATATGGATACACCTCGTAACGTATACAAGGTCTCGGCTCAAAATCCGGGATCTGATGTGGCTGCAGAGACTGCAGCTGCACTTGCTGCAGCTTCAATTGTGTTTCAAGACTCTGATCCATCATATTCACACAAATTACTACAAGCAGCCAAGAATGTATAAACCATGTCACCATCATCACATTATTTATTAAAAACTTCACTAAAACTAAGCAATATTAATAAATGATATTCATGTCCATAATATTGCAGAAACATATATATAAATAATTATAATAATACAATTATTTCCTAATATTCTATAATACTAATGCAAACTAATTATGTAATAAAATGTGTTAGGTGTTTGATTTGGCAGACAAGTATAGAGGCTCGTACAGCGACTCACTTGGTTCTGTTGTCTGCCCGTTTTACTGCTCGTACTCTGGATACAATGTAAGATCCATGATATCACATGGCCACACAACTTGTTTCTTTAACTGACTAACGTTTGAACTTAATGAAATTAGGACGAATTGTTGTGGGGAGCAGCGTGGATCCATAGAGCGTCTCAGGACGCTTCTTATTTGTCTTACATTCAATCAAATGGTCACCTTATGGGTTCAGACGATGATGATTTTTCCTTCAGTTGGGACGATAAGCGTGCTGCAACCAAAGTTCTTCTCTCAAAAGATTTTATCGTTAACAAAATTGGCCAACTTCAGTTGTATAAACAACACTCGGATAACTACATTTGTTCACTGATTCCAGGATCACCTGGTTCCCAGGCGCGGTATACACCAGGCGGGCTGTTTTACAAACAAGGCGAAAGCAATCTCCAATACGTAACAACCTCTTCGTTCCTATTGCTAACGTACGCCAAGTATCTTGACTCAAATGGGGGACATGCGTCTTGTGGGTCGTCTATGGTTACATCAGAGACACTTATAGTACAAGCTAAGAAGCAGATTGACTATATTTTAGGTGATAACCCGATGAAAATGTCATACATGGTTGGATTTGGTAACAAGTACCCGACACGAATCCACCATAGGGGATCATCTGTGCCATCTGTTCATGATCACCCTGACCGCATATCCTGTGACGCTGGACATCAGTACTTTAATTCCGGGTCACCAAATCCAAACTTGCTTGTGGGCGCGATCGTGGGAGGCCCGGATAGTAATGATAAGTATGACGACGACCGGAGCAATTATAGCCAATCAGAACCAGCTACTTATATTAATGCCCCCTTTGTTGGGGCTGTAGCTTTCTTCTCAGGACATTGAATAAAGGTTTGATTGATGGTAACCATGGGATGTTTGAGGATTGAGAGATGTTAGTTATGACATGTATGATCCCAAATCCTTGGGTAGTTAAGCTTTTGTAGCAACAATTAAGTTGTTGGTTGGTAGATTAAAAAAACGGTTGTATCGTTATCATGTAATCTAAAAAGGCATGTCTAGCAACAATTATATGAATGGCAATGTTTACATCAACAAACATGTCTAGCTGTATGTTATATCATATTGTTATGCATCCTTCAAAAAATACTTATTTATCTTCTTGTTGCAAACAAACATCCCTACATTTTTAAGTGAATAGCATTTTTTTACATGTATGATCAATGATGTATCCAACTATCTATCAACAAATTATTTTTCATGTTATACTACTACCTTTATTAGTTTCGTATTAATTACATGAATTTATATTATAGACATTTTTATAAAAGTCCACAAAATATTTTAAATTTTTCCTAGAACTTTTAAAAAATGTACACTTCTATTTTTTTTTTTTTTAACACGACTTACTTATGAGAAGAAAACATATACAAACTAAAAAAAGTTGAAATAAAAACAAAATATTCCCTTCCACTTTTCTCTTGCCCATCATTGTAAAAAAATGTTTAGAGATTAGGCCCAAATACGAAAGTGTCCCAAGGCCTAGGCCCAAGTTATCGTCTATTCGTCTTAACCCATAGTGCCTCAAGACCGAATTTATCATTTAATCCAATTTTCCAAGCCCAAATTGATAATTTCCTTCCCAAAATAACAATTCGGGCCTGGATTAGGGATGAGTCATGACTCATGAGTAGGG
This sequence comes from Ambrosia trifida, assembly GCA_028751855.1. Taxonomy (NCBI): domain Eukaryota; kingdom Viridiplantae; phylum Streptophyta; class Magnoliopsida; order Asterales; family Asteraceae; genus Ambrosia; species Ambrosia trifida. The sequence continues at coordinate 122,432,906 of CM054127.1, forward strand.
GTGTCAATCGTGTCGGGTTGATGGGTTGGCGGGTTTACAGGGTTGCGGGTTGGCGGGTTGAAATGTGCAACCGAAACCCGACCCATTTTATTATTCGTGTCAAATATTTCAACCCTAACCCGACCCACATAAAATCCGGGTCAACCCGAAGACGACCCGTTTAACCCATATTATTAAATGAGTCATACATGTTCATAAGTTATAAACAGGTTGTTGGGTTGTAAGCGGGTTATCAATAAAATGTTTAATGGTGAGTATATAAGTGTGGCAAATAATAAATAATATAGTGTGCCAAAATAACACAATTATAACTAATCATGTAAATAGAAATGAAAAAAGAAAAACAAAAATTTAATAGATTTTTTTTCTAAATACTTAAACAGGTTAACGGGTCAACCCATCTACATCTACATCTACATCTACATCTACACTATATAATAAAAGAAAACACATGAGGGACACATGACACTCTCTCATGAATTCTCTTATTTTATTATTTAATTAATACAATAAATTCAAATTTAATTATAATAATTGATTTGCAAAAGCATATTATAAATTTATTAAATTGAATTTTATTAATTATATTAATAATTGTAGTTGTAACCGAAATCATTAATAAAAGAAAACACATGATTCTTTTTACAATATTTAATCTTATATATCTACATCTACACTTATACATCTACATCTACATATACACTATATAATAAAAGAAAACACATGATTCTTATTACAATATTCGATCTGTTATTCTAAGTTTAAAATTAAGTTTGTTACAATATTTGACAAATGATTATTAAGTTTTTTTTTTTATTTTGGTCATTGTTTTAGATGTTAAACTATGCTCAACAAATACATATTAATTTTAATACTTAAAATTCAAAAGTCAAATAAACAAATTAAGAATAAAACAATGCAATTAGTCAAGCTTTTTTGTGAGACTTTCATGTTGTTCAAAACGAATTGAGTGAATCTGTTATTAATATAAATAGATTCTCATTCATTCGGTTTCTAATGATTCATGTTACAACTATAATTGTTAATATAATTATTAAATTTTAATTTAATATATTTATATTATGTTTTTGCAGTTAATATAATTATATTTTAATACCAAATTAGAAATAAATTATTAGACATACTTTGAAAAGGTTTATTAACTAACCGAATTAAACATTATTAAAACATTTGTGATTCTTTTTTATATAACATATTTATATGTTATTAACATTGATTTTAAATCATGTACCTTAAATTAACCCATTTTTTAAAAAAAAAATTGATCTTTTTTTTCTAAGTTTAAAACTATATTTGCTACAATGTTTGACAAATGATTGTTAAGTTTTATTATTACGGGTTTTAGTCATTGTTTTAAATGTTAAATATGCTCACCAAATACATATTAATTTTAGATATTTAAAATAGTTCAAAAGTCAAATAAACAAATTAATAATAATACAATGTGATTAGTTAATTTTTTTATGAAACTTTCATATTGTTTTGAACAAATAAATAAAATAAATCAATCAACATTAATCTATTTCTATTTATATTAATAAAAGACAACACATGAAGCACATAGAACTACCTCATAAGCCTTTCATTATATTATTTAAAACAATACATTTATTTTATTTTGTTTATTTATTTAATAATTATTATTTATTTTTTTTAATTAATAAATTACTTTCATTCCAGAACAAGGAAAATTACATCAAGATAACGGGCAGGCGAGCAACAAGCTGCGCCGCCACCCCTTTCTGAATAGCAAATCCTAATCTACTAAAAACGTAACCCTGCCCACCCGGAGTCGAGACACTACTATGAATAACCCGTTGGACCCTGGTCAGGAAACGGATAGCCTCCGGTGCCAATGAGCCAAAGGTATCAAAGGCCAAGGGCACAAAAACGTGTTGGTTCTCCTCACAGGCTTTAGCATGTTTTTCTACCTTCTTTGCCTCTGCTTTCCGCACCGCTTGCCCTGCTACAAAGCCACTATCCCTCAACCCAACTAGGGGAGATACACCCGTCAGGTCAACACAAGCATGCTTCCCCCCGGCCCACCCAAAGACAAGGAGATCTGCTGGTCGTAGAGTGGATCTCCATTCTCCTGGATCTGAGAGGAAGTTCACAGGGGCCTCCTTCTTGGCTGAGATCCCAGCCCGTCTTAAAATGTCCCACACAATGTCCCGAACCCAATCATGCCGATATTTGAAACCGGGTAACTCCTTACAATGAACTGCATGTTCCCCGTATTCATCCATGCAGACCTTACGGCAAATCGGACATATTCCATCCTCCTGGTACATGGGGATCATGAGACGATATTTAAGAATGGCCCTGTATTCAATAGCGGACATGCTTTGGCCTAGACCTTCGATCGGGATAACAGTCAGGAAATCTTGGGCGTGGGTGTAACATTCGTATTTTTTTCGTATTTTCCATTCTAGTCCTTGTATTCTTGTATCTTTCCATTTTGTACCCTTGTAATCCCGAGCTTATGATCAATGGAAAAGTATTTTATCAATTACATTTAATCTTAATCTATTTCATTTATTCTATAAATTCTACGTGACGCAAACTTTATATAACGTCGTGTGATTCTTAATTTTCTTGTATTATAAATGCTATATTTAACAAATTCTAAATTCGCCTTTATTCGTTTCGTTTAGGTTACTCCTGCCAATTCTTGACGGGTCGTCATTATAATCTATCCTATTCAGTTTAGACGTTATAACAAGAAACTTATTTAGTTAAGATCATAATATATATTTATTATTAATAAAACATATATATATATATATATAATACAAAAAAAACATGAAAATGTTATGTAAAAAAAAGTGCCGTCCATTTCATTTATTTATTTATTTATTTTTTCTTTTTTCTTTTAAATATATATTTACCACTAATTAACTTCTAACCACCCTAATTAATTCATTAAATACCCAACCCCTTCACCCCAACTATAAATACACCACTCCCTACCCATTCTAACACTTGCTCAATCCTAAATCCTCTCTAAATCTCTAAATCTCTCAAGAATTCTCTCAAGAATAAGTGAGTTTCTCACTTCACCTTCAACCTCTCTTCTACTTTCTTCACTCTCCTCTTCTTCAAACCCTTTGAGGAAACCTCTAGGACCTCTCTCCTATTTGCCATGGCAAATAAACATGAGTAGGGCACCAATTTGAGGCCTCAAATGTGGTCATCTTCTATTATCTTTTATGCACTAAGTTATTAATAATACCAACCAAGTTCACCAACAACTCAATGATGGAGGGACTTGTGTTATGGTTCATGGTTGACAAAAGGAAGGCTAAGGCTCATCCAAACTAAGTCACCATACCCTACTTTCTAAGTTATATTTTATAAATACTAAATTATATAAACTCTACTAATTTAATAACTCGGAAAGGTTTGTGGATACATCCCTACCTTACCAATGCTTGACTCTCCTAACCATCCGAATCACCTCTATGGTGGTTTGTGTTTTGGTTCGCCTAAAAGGCTTGCTTGACTCTTATGACCATCCGAATCACCTTCATGGTGGTTTGTGTTTTGGTTCGCCTAAAAGGCTTGCTTGACTCTCTTGAATCTATAACCTAAACTCGAATCTAAGACCCTTATTTTTTTTATTCTAGTTAACCAAGGCTAAGGAACTAATCCCCCAAGACTCGTTCTTTGGAGCCTTACTAAACGCACCCAAAGGTGAGTTCATACTTGTCCCCTTTTTACTCTTTATCACTTTTGGGGTGTAAACATGTATCATATGCAAAACACACTAATGCTTTCATAAACACACATGCTCAATCTATTAAACATACTTATATGCTACTTGCCATGCTTGTGATTCTTAGATACTTAGACATAAATCATTAACTATTATTAGCCCACTTAACATGTATAGCGCTATAGGACTAGCACACCGCCCCCTTTATGGGTCATTGTTAAGATTTAAACGGCCTAACATGAATATGTTAGGTATACGCTGTGGTACTCGCGGGTTTGAGTTATGTCTTTTGTATGATAGGTATGTGCAATGCTATAGTATGAGATTTGAGTAAACCATTCTAAAATACTATGTATGTAAACTAAAACTAGTATGCTCACCAATGCTTTATGTGTTGACGGATATTTTATACATGTTGCAGGAAATGTTTGATGCAGGATATTCAAGAAATCTACTTAGGATTGGACTAGAAACTCACGCTAGTTTAAGTTCTATATTTTGATGTCGTATTTCTCCTTTCATGGAAACAATTTGTATTTTGTTATCTTTTTAGACGATAATTATGCTATGAATGAAATTTTATCTTTAAATCATATTGTCACGAATTCTAGTGTCATGAAGTCTTTGAACAATCTATCCCAAGTCTCGCCCCGATGTATTCCGCCATCGGTTGGGGTGTGACGGTGGGGGCTTTTGCAAGCATTCAATAACTGCCCTCTGACGAGGGGATAGACTAAAAACTTCACCCAGGCTCTGAGCGATTTTGCCAAAAAGGGCATTCGCCAAAGTTTTCTGAGACTTTGGGGGGGGGGGTGTCCTTGTTAGAAAAACCGCCAATATCAAAACCTGAGAGATAGTTATTTATTTAGTTTTTATTGGTTATAACTATAATTATTAATATAATTACCGAAATTCAGTTTAATATATAATATATGTTTTTGTAAATCAATTAATATAATTATATTTCAATACAAAATTAGAAATAAATTATTAGACATAATTTTAAAATGTTTATTAACTAACAGAAGTGAACTTTATGAAAAAACTATTCCTTTTTAAGATAGCATATTTATATTATTAAATTTAAATTTAAATCGTGTACCTTAAATTAACTTATCTTTTAATACGTGGTCTTACACTTTAAGTTTAAAACTATATTTCTTATAATGTTCTTAACAAACAAAATAAAATAAATCAATCTACATCAATTACATATTTGAATTTATACAAAACTAAATATGTTTCGGTATTTTCGTATCATACTAGCTTGATACATAAAATACATTTTATATATGAAAAATCATTGTTTGAAATATTCAATAACTTTGTTTTTTAAGTTACTTCAACAAAGCAATACAGTCTTTTCATTACTAATTCGTTTCGATCTTCATTTTCATGTTATTAATTCACGCAATCTTCTTTTTTGTAATTACAATTAGATTGAACCAATGAATGTCATTATGTTTAAAGATCTTGATGTTAGAAAAAAAATGATTATACACTCACGGTTATATATACTTTGGCTTTGGAAGAAACTTGATGTCAAATTCTAAAATGAACGATACTCGATTGAGATGGTTTAACGGATGAGGACATACTTTTAAATTAATTTCATTTTTTTATATCTTAGCCTAAACAGATTTACTCTTATTACTTTTGATTTTTTTTTTGTTTTATTGTAGATGTAATCTACAAGGTGACAACCACAATATGGAAGGTTTGAAAAAACGTTTTATGTAAATATGAAATTTTTTTACAAGAAATTATTTAGGGGCTGAAGAATATTTAACATTTTTTTTTAATGTAAAGGTAACTGAAGAAACAATAAGTAACACGGTGATTATGACTAATCCCCAAGTGGTTTATACCTATGTCGCGTCAGGATTAATCCTTTTACCCAAACCTCGTTGGTTAACCCGTAAGGAGATTTAGTGAGTGTGAAGTGCGTGTGTGGAATGAGTTTAAACACGAGATGTAAGTGGTTCGGTCGGAAACGACCTACGTCCACTGTAACTGCCGGAATATTATTACGAGAGGAATATTACAAGAATGGTATGTGTTACAATGGTTAATTTCTGAATGCCCTTACAAGAAGAAGTATGTCTCTATTTATAGGTATAGTTGTGGGCCGAATGAAGAGGCCCATGGGACATGTCGTTAGCTTGGGCCCAGTCAAGGCCCAAGTCCATGCCCTTCCTGAAAATGGCGGGAAACGGCCAATTACTGTTGATGACATCATGCTACAGTGTGGTCGTTGTTATAGCTGGACACGTGGCAAGCTCTGGGTGGTGAACAGTGACGTTGTCCTTGCTGCGGTGGCTGGGCCTGCCTCTGGCGTCTGATGTGACGTCTGACAGTTGGCGAGGTATGTCTATTGGTCACTGTGGATGGCAGCATGGTGGGCAGCATGGGTACAGTAGAGCCGTTCAGTAGTTGTACTATCTGCCACATGTCCTTCTCTTGTTCGCGCGTACTCTGACACATGTAACATCGCAAAATTTTCCCCCAAATATTTTTATAAACGCCTTTATATTTTTTTTCATTTTATACAAATGTGGCAACGTCTTTATTCACAACTTATGTACATATATATATATATATAGATTTATAATAATAATAATAATAATAATAATAATAATAAATAATATTAATCAGTAGTCATTTTTTTGTAAAAAAAATACTTGGCTATTGAAACCACCCCCCCTCGTCCCTGTTACCCAAACCAGAGCCCAGCCAAGGCCCAATCCTCGGCCCACAAGGAACTCGGCCCAAGCATCAAGCCCAACCCTCCCCTTCTCCTCTTTCACGATTTAAAACAAAAAAAAATTGTGTTCCACCCGGGTTTCGAACCCGGGCCAACCTCTAACACACACACACGGCGTAACCATCTAGGCTACACCTTCCAGTTGTTTTTATTCCACTCTAAAATATATTTATGACCTTCCTTTCTGGTCTGTTGTTCTTCCTAAAGCAGCGAACAACCTGCAGCAGCTGTTATCCCACCCTAAACCATCGTGGACCAATTTATTGGCACAATTAACGCGTAATTATCATGGATTGACTAAGGAAACGTGATTTTCGGCCATCTATGACCAGAAGACACGATTAACGTCCATTAATTGTTACCTAATTTACTCGTTTACACGTATAGACTTTAATTCGGGGTCAAACTTGCCGATTTAATCACTGATGCATCCTCCCTATAAATTGATCATCCTCGTAGCATTACAACTCGCCAATAAACTCTCCTCGACCCCCAATCTTCTTCAATTCACTCTAATTATCATTATACGATCACGGTTTGACTTTTAAGTTTGACCGAGCATACGAGATCGATTAACCACTGTAAGTATAATGTTTTTTTTGTGGGTTTTGATCTCCGGCATTCGCACATCAAAAGCCCTAAGATCAATTGATCCATTGATGTGTGAATCAAGTTATTGCAGAATCTAGGGCTTTGAAATTAGATTTGGGGATAAACTCGATTGAACATAGCGTATTTATTTTATTAGAAACAGAAATAATCACAACCACTGGTCTGGACCAAGTGGTTGTGACTAATGGTTGCCTCGTGAGCCACCCGGGTTCGAGTCCCGGCAGTGGCAAGTCTTTTTCTTTTTTTTCAGTTTTTAACACATCTAATTATATATATATTACATTTAAACTTATAAATTCATTTTTTAATATCAAAACCCTTTTATAAATTCTAAAAAAAATTATTTTTAACAAATCTGATGTCAAAGTTTCATCTACCATTTTTAGTTTTCTGAAATTTATTTATTTAATATTTATAATAAATAAATCAAGTTTATTCCATTTTATTTATAAAATTCCATTAAAATATCAAAACGATCTTATTAATTTCCACAAAAATTATTTTAAGTTTTTATAACATTAAGCTTTTCAGAAATGATTTTTATTTCTGAAAAATCATTTATTTAATATTTTTAATCAATTTTTGTTAGTTTTAATCATAATTAAATCATAATAAATCCAATTTTCATCATTTTTGCACCAAAATTTTATACAAATTATTTTTAATCATTTAGAACAGAAATATAATTTTTAAACTAATAATTCTTTAATTTTAGTATTTTTAAATATTAAAGTTAGAGTTTGACAAATTGTAATAAATAGATTTTAAAAATCTATTTTAAGGAAAATAATTTTGTAAAAATTATTTTTATACTTTAAACACATTCTTGTGACCATCCTAGGTTTAACATTTATAAAAAGATTTTTAGTTATTTATTTACTAAATTTCTCTCAATTGGCGAATATTTTTAATATTAATCAAACAAGCATTTATCCCCAAATTCGAAGCCCTAGAACTTATACATTTGTAGAATTGATAGACTTAGACATATTTATTACCTCATTTTAGGGTGATACTTGATACATTTGGTCAACACATTTCTCAACAGATATAACATTTTACCAAGGTGAGTTTTACATAGCCCCTTTTCAATTTATCACCATTTTTGGGGTGAAACATGTTACAACATCATCATTGCAATTCAATCATCAATGTGTCTATGTGTTTTCTATGTTGCATTATGTCTTGAGCATGATTAGAGTAAGCACCATTCTAGCATAGTCATTAACATTGATCAGCCGGCGGTATACATTGATAGATCTATTGGACTGACAATCCCACCCGGATACGTGCCTCCTACAAAGGTTACGTGGGTGTTTGTTATCGTATAACATATTGGACCATGAGCGTATGGTATGTATCATTTTATAACAGTCATCAGGGTTGATTATGCACTCGATTTATTTCTAGTATGTTCTCACATATGGACTAGATTGACATGACACATGAATTGCACATCATTCTTACTCAATTATCAAAAACCTATGTAATTCTCACCAACTTTTGTTGACCCAAAACATTTTCAACTTAACATGTTTCAGGTTCTATTTGCTTGAAGATTTGTATTGATGCTTGAAGATATGTGTATAGTTTCAATCAATTTGATGTACAAATTCTAGAACTATTGTATGTAATTCATTTAAATCATTTAATGGAATCTATTATTCACCATGAGCTACTGAACAATCATCAAATACGTGACACCTCGATGTTTCCGCCATCGGTTGGGGTGTTACAGATTGGTATCAGAGCCATGGTTATAGGGAATTAGGTTATTAGAAAAATAATCTAGTCTATAACCATAGGATTTAACCAGTACTTGCTTCCTTTACTTGCTATACTCTATCTCCCTCCTACTTCATATCCTTACTTTCATTCCTACAAGAAGGTTGCTCTCCATCAGTGGATCTACTCTTAGACTAATAGGACAAATTCCTCAGGTTAAACCTGAACCACCTTGAGATCTCGTCGAAGTTCTATATTTTAATAACGAACACGTGCAATCTGGAAGGGTGAACGCCTGTATTCTGAGTCTTCTGTCTAGGCTGGCATTGCGCATATATCCCAATCAGACGAGGGACCCGGATGCCTACCTGGGAATTCTCGGGATGAGTGTTCACTTATAGGCTAAAGCATGTCTTCATATGTTATTAAAATTTGGAATCTTTGATAAGTCAACGTTTTCGTTTATTCGTTTTAATTAATGAGTAAATGATTACATTCCTTGTATCACCTCATTCATTTCATGCCTTCATTGTGTCCCTTACGGATCATGTTCCCACGTCGTAGCACTCGCAATAACAGTGGTGAAAACCAAGAGGAAAGTAACAACAACTACAACACCAACCACAACAACAACAAAAACAACAAAGGTGTTGATGCCCAACTGACTGCAATTATTCACAACCCTGCTCAGGCTACTAACCCTAATCATCCTGGTAATTATGCTATAAATGTGGAAACCCAAATCACTTCCGTAACCGATGCCCTAAACTAAACAGAGATCAAGATCCTCCAGCTATTTAACAGCAAGTCCCACCATTTAAATGTTGTCTACCTTTAATTCTATGTATTGACACTTTTTGGATTCAAGTAATAAATTCAAATATTATCATAACATCTGTGTGCATGCTTGTCTGAATATGAATTGATTGCTATAAATATAATCATACTTGCTTACATGTACAACAATTAGTTGACTACCAAACGACCAGCTTAACGATTGGTAGAGGTCATCATGTCATTCCAACAGTCGGGAGAGGCCCTACCACCTGAACGACTGGCGGAGACTATCAGACCTGCTTAACAATCGGTAAAGTCATAAAAGAACGCAAAACCCTAATGTAAGGTAAATTGGTAATTACGGTCCGGAACGTAATCGTGAATTTACAGGTACGTTAAGGTGGTGTGGAATTCTATCAAAATTTTCGGTAGTTAACCAAATGTAAACCCTAGTTATCTAGTAGCTCACTTAGTCAACTCACATGTAACACGCCGCTTATCCACATTATTCGAGACAGATTATTCCATTCATGTCGCGCCTTAACACAAAAATTCTCCAGGTCACACTTGTCCTAAATTTTATCCAATTCCCTTCAACCCTGTGTTTTCAATAAACTTCGGGACGAAGTTTTCAAAAGTAGGGGAGACTGTAACATCGCAAAATTTTCCCCCAAATATTTTTATAAACGCCTTTATATTTTTTTTCATTTTATACAAATGTGGCAACGTCTTTATTCACAACTTATGTACATATATATATATATATATAGATTTATAATAATAATAATAATAATAATAATAATAATAATAATAAATAATATTAATCAGTAGTCATTTTTTTGTAAAAAAAATACTTGGCTATTGAAACCACCCCCCCTCGTCCCTGTTACCCAAACCAGAGCCCAGCCAAGGCCCAATCCTCGGCCCACAAGGAACTCGGCCCAAGCATCAAGCCCAACCCTCCCCTTCTCCTCTTTCACGATTTAAAACAAAAAAAAATTGTGTTCCACCCGGGTTTCGAACCCGGGCCAACCTCTAACACACACACACGGCGTAACCATCTAGGCTACACCTTCCAGTTGTTTTTATTCCACTCTAAAATATATTTATGACCTTCCTTTCTGGTCTGTTGTTCTTCCTAAAGCAGCGAACAACCTGCAGCAGCTGTTATCCCACCCTAAACCATCGTGGACCAATTTATTGGCACAATTAACGCGTAATTATCATGGATTGACTAAGGAAACGTGATTTTCGGCCATCTATGACCAGAAGACACGATTAACGTCCATTAATTGTTACCTAATTTACTCGTTTACACGTATAGACTTTAATTCGGGGTCAAACTTGCCGATTTAATCACTGATGCATCCTCCCTATAAATTGATCATCCTCGTAGCATTACAACTCGCCAATAAACTCTCCTCGACCCCCAATCTTCTTCAATTCACTCTAATTATCATTATACGATCACGGTTTGACTTTTAAGTTTGACCGAGCATACGAGATCGATTAACCACTGTAAGTATAATGTTTTTTTTGTGGGTTTTGATCTCCGGCATTCGCACATCAAAAGCCCTAAGATCAATTGATCCATTGATGTGTGAATCAAGTTATTGCAGAATCTAGGGCTTTGAAATTAGATTTGGGGATAAACTCGATTGAACATAGCGTATTTATTTTATTAGAAACAGAAATAATCACAACCACTGGTCTGGACCAAGTGGTTGTGACTAATGGTTGCCTCGTGAGCCACCCGGGTTCGAGTCCCGGCAGTGGCAAGTCTTTTTCTTTTTTTTCAGTTTTTAACACATCTAATTATATATATATTACATTTAAACTTATAAATTCATTTTTTAATATCAAAACCCTTTTATAAATTCTAAAAAAAATTATTTTTAACAAATCTGATGTCAAAGTTTCATCTACCATTTTTAGTTTTCTGAAATTTATTTATTTAATATTTATAATAAATAAATCAAGTTTATTCCATTTTATTTATAAAATTCCATTAAAATATCAAAACGATCTTATTAATTTCCACAAAAATTATTTTAAGTTTTTATAACATTAAGCTTTTCAGAAATGATTTTTATTTCTGAAAAATCATTTATTTAATATTTTTAATCAATTTTTGTTAGTTTTAATCATAATTAAATCATAATAAATCCAATTTTCATCATTTTTGCACCAAAATTTTATACAAATTATTTTTAATCATTTAGAACAGAAATATAATTTTTAAACTAATAATTCTTTAATTTTAGTATTTTTAAATATTAAAGTTAGAGTTTGACAAATTGTAATAAATAGATTTTAAAAATCTATTTTAAGGAAAATAATTTTGTAAAAATTATTTTTATACTTTAAACACATTCTTGTGACCATCCTAGGTTTAACATTTATAAAAAGATTTTTAGTTATTTATTTACTAAATTTCTCTCAATTGGCGAATATTTTTAATATTAATCAAACAAGCATTTATCCCCAAATTCGAAGCCCTAGAACTTATACATTTGTAGAATTGATAGACTTAGACATATTTATTACCTCATTTTAGGGTGATACTTGATACATTTGGTCAACACATTTCTCAACAGATATAACATTTTACCAAGGTGAGTTTTACATAGCCCCTTTTCAATTTATCACCATTTTTGGGGTGAAACATGTTACAACATCATCATTGCAATTCAATCATCAATGTGTCTATGTGTTTTCTATGTTGCATTATGTCTTGAGCATGATTAGAGTAAGCACCATTCTAGCATAGTCATTAACATTGATCAGCCGGCGGTATACATTGATAGATCTATTGGACTGACAATCCCACCCGGATACGTGCCTCCTACAAAGGTTACGTGGGTGTTTGTTATCGTATAACATATTGGACCATGAGCGTATGGTATGTATCATTTTATAACAGTCATCAGGGTTGATTATGCACTCGATTTATTTCTAGTATGTTCTCACATATGGACTAGATTGACATGACACATGAATTGCACATCATTCTTACTCAATTATCAAAAACCTATGTAATTCTCACCAACTTTTGTTGACCCAAAACATTTTCAACTTAACATGTTTCAGGTTCTATTTGCTTGAAGATTTGTATTGATGCTTGAAGATATGTGTATAGTTTCAATCAATTTGATGTACAAATTCTAGAACTATTGTATGTAATTCATTTAAATCATTTAATGGAATCTATTATTCACCATGAGCTACTGAACAATCATCAAATACGTGACACCTCGATGTTTCCGCCATCGGTTGGGGTGTTACAACACAGATCCTTGTGAATCTTCCTTTTGTTATCTTTTGTACCTCGTACTAAAAGTGTTAAGGGAAGATTCCGCGCGTGGCAGTACACGCTTATCAGACGTAGCTTGTTGCTTATCAGCTGTCTTAGCGCGCTATGCTGCTTGTTGTGTTGCTCGCGTGCAAGTGGATCCTTGCGCCATAGCTTGGTGCGAGGATCCTGTTTATGGGGATAGGGACGCCTCCTCTCGGATTAGGCTCCCTATCCCTTCAGTAACTATTTTTATTTTTAATATAATATGTAATCTGATTTTTTTAATTATATTTATAAATTTATATATAATATATATAATTTAATTTTTTTAACCCGTGTATCACATGGGTACATAACCTAGTTTTATATATTGCAAATCAAACTTCAAGGTAAGCCGTTGCATATCAAATCGAACATCAGTAATTAAGTTCGTCAATTAACCCCTCTACATGTTCTTCTCAGGTTCATTAATCGGTTTCTATTTTGCTTTTCACCTGTTCGATTTAAGTTCATCAATAGGCAATCAGGTAAGACCATGTGTAGTAAGGGGCTTTATTTATAAAGCCCCCCTTCCTGATTGATCCACGTGGCTGCTGAGTCAGCATGGAGAGAGAAACTGAAAAGTGGGTGTAGTGGTAGGGGCTTTATTTATAAAGCCCCTGTTTCTGATTGGTTGATTTTTTTTATTATTTTTTTAATCTTTTAACTCAAAATAATTAAAATAAAAGACAAATAAATATAAAAAATTACAAATAATATTAAAAACACACAACTAATATTAATTAAATTAAAAAAAAACAAACAACTTAAAAAAATTACAATACCAAATTAAAAAAAAAACAACTTAAATAAATTACAACGTTGGTAAACCTCCGCAAACGAGTGATATTTATTATTTATGTCCGACCACTTTCCCGATATCAAGTCGTGCTCTCGATACTCCCCTCTACCCATGGCGGCAAAAAACAGCTCTCGAATCCGTTGCCAAAACAACGGACTATGTTGATAGTTTGCTACAAAAAATATATATATATAAACACAAAAAAAATACTAACCAACATATATAAACACAAAAAAAAATACTAACCAACTTCGGGATCCTCCGATATGTCGAGCCAGGCTCGCGCTAAAGCAAACTCCTCTTCTTTTTCCCAACGTTCTTGTTGCTTTTTTTGACGAGGAGCGGTAGCATCTTTCCTTTTATGCGAGCGTCTCCCGCGCCCCCGTTGAGAACCCTCGGGTTGACGTGGTTCGTTGGTCTCGACTTGAGTTTCTGGCACGGACTCGGGCTCCTCTTGAGAAGCTTGGACATAGTTTGGTGGAGGAAAAAATTGACCCGCCATGTTTGGGCCCGGATAAAATTGACCGGGCATGCCAAGAAGTTGCGCGTATTGCATTGTATTCGCGTCAAACTCGCCCCAATTGGGTGGCAGCGGAGTAGTAGTGTTTGGCCTCGTAGTGTTTGGCCTCGCACCCGGACGACCCGAGACCCCGAATGGTGAACCATATGGAAACATGTTTTGTGTTTAGATTGTGTTGTGGTGTGTGGTTTTTAGTTTTGGTTGTGTAAGTTGTGTTTGGGTTTTATATAAAAAGTGTGTGTATATATATATATAAACCTTCAAAAAAATTACCGTTCAAAAAATTAAAGTGCCCCAACGGTCAACTTTTTTGACCGTTTGTTTTCAATGCCGAGCCACGTGTCAACTTCCAATTGGGCCGATCGATTTTGCTTTGGCGTTATTTAAATAACGCTTGCCTCGGTTTAATCAAAATAGCGCCCCGGAGTAACAGTGTTTCGGGCGCTATTTTTGGAATTTTCAGACAAATAACGCCCCACTACGGGGTCTAACATGAGAATAGGTTTGAACTTTATTCATAAAAAACTTTTATATTTTTAATTGATTGTCATATTTTTGTCAGTTTTATCTTATTTTTACCTGTATGCCCAATTCGTGTCTTTGAATATATAGCTGTGACTCATGGTTTAAATCTTGTTATTATATGGAAGTTTTAAAGTCCTCAAATCTCTAGCTTTTTTTCTATTTAATTTTCTATTTAAATTACTTCAAAAAAGTTTCAACATTCAAGTTTGAGTGATGTTCATTATTGTATTTGTCTTGCTTCTTTGGCCATTTCAACCATTAATTTCTTATTATCAATAGTTGACTTGACTAAATCATTAATTTTGGTTTCTCAATGCTTACAATAGTTTGTGATCATTTAATAAAATATATCAAAAGATGTTGTTTCCTATTTACTATTATTGTACATCCAAGCTATTAGCTGGCTTTTTGCTTCTTAATACCTTAATAAGACCTACCGTATTGAGGCGTTACTTGGGCCAAAAATGCAAAAATAGCGCCCGAAACACCATAACGGCCCGGCGCTATTTTCGTTAAACAATCGGGAGCGTTATTAATATAACGCTTGATAACAAATGAAGTAGCCAATCAAATCATGACACGTGGCGGAGAGTTGAAAAAAACCGGTCAAATTTTTTTGACCGTTGCACATTTAATTTTTTGAACTGTAACATTTTTTTTTTTAGATTTTATATATATACACACACAATAACTCAATATACACATCCAACTTAAACTAAAAAACACACACACCACAACACAAACATGTTTCCATATGGTTCACCTGTTTGTTTGTTTTTTTTTTTTTTTAATTTGGTATTGTAATTTTTTTAAGTTGTTTTTTTTTTTTTTAATTTGCTATTGTAATTTTATTAAGTTGTTTGTTTTTTTTTTATTTAATTAATACTAGTTGTGTGTTTTAATATTATTTGTAATTTTTTTATATTTATTTGTCTTTTATTTTAATTATTATTTTAAGTTAAAAGATTAAAAAATAATAAAATAAACAACCAATCAGAAACAGAGGCTTTATAAATAAAGCCCCTACCACTACACCCATTTTTTACTTTCTCTTCATGCTGACTCAATTGCCACGTGAACCAATCAGAGAAAGAGACTTTATAAATAAAGTCCCCCACTACATATGAACTAGGTTTTGAAGATTAAATTTGTAACATGTCCTAAGAATTAAAATAACATGTAATGTATATATAAACCAGTAACTTTGCACAACCTTTTTGACTTTCTTGTATCAAACAAGAGCATCTTCATTTTCAGTATTAAAAATTAACATCATCCGTATTTTCTTCCTTAAAATAATGTAAATATATATAAAACACTTCCATACTATAGAATTTTATGTTTTTTCTATAAGCAATTTGTCCTTATTACGAACACACACATATAATCAATTTGGGGTGTGAAAGGAGAGACATTTGTTACGATGACACTTTAAACTGATACGATGTTACTTGGCAACCGTTTGTAAAAAAAAAAATACATTTCTAACCAACATGTCTCTTCATGCCTTCATTTAATTGAAACATCTCATATATTTTAGCTAACCGTTGCATTAGTTTGAAGAGGTGTGTGTTAGCCAACTGTTGCGTTGATTGATTCGAAGGCGTGTGTATCACCTATAAATACAACCTCTCATTTGTTTGATCGATATTTTTTTTTGAACGGCCAACGAATCAATTTTCGAGCACTCTCGGGCACCCTTTTGGCGAATCAGGTACTCGAGAGTACCCGAGCCACCAATTGCCACCAATTCCCAGGAAAACCCGACCACTCACCCACCCAAAGGCACGACAGTGAAATAATCGGTAAAACCGGTCGGGATCAGGACTCGAACCCAAGCCAATGGCCGGGTCATCCCTCATTTCCCCTCCAACAAAAGAACAATATAAGAAAGGTTTTTATTATTTTTCTTGTTTGTGCTCATGAATCGAAACCCCGAATCGGTATAGAGCTTCAACCGATAATAATGGTACAGATACCTAACAAATCGAATTGAGATGGTGCTTCGATGTACAGATCAAGTTACAGGTTTGAGGGGTGGAGCCCTAACAAATCGAACCTTCAGATCGAGATGGGTGGTTGGTGTAGGTTTGTTGGGTGATTTGTTTTAGTATTTCAGTGATATCCAAAATGGTATAGTTATGGAATGGTCCAAATGGATCCCAAAATTGGATCCTCATCGACTGAATTAACCGAAGAAGCCGAAAACGAGGTCGTCGTAAACTGATAGAACGATTCAGTCCATGAATTGAGGAGATCAACATTCTTACTCAAATCTAACCGACCTAAGAAACTGATCTCTGCTATAAAGACTAGAACTAGGAATAGAGGCAACAGATTGGACCATTTTTTTCTTAGAATTATGTGATGATGATGATGAAGTTGATGGTAGATGATGATCTCATAATTGTTGAAGAACTTTGACTCGTTGGCCGATAATAATCTGTACTTAAGAAATTCCTCACAACAGTCCCAACTTTCAAAGTATTGGCCGACAATAAACTTTTGTTAACAGAAAACTAACCCATTTTCAAAACTTAAAGAGTCTGAAAGTTCAAAAGTTCATTGTCGGCCAATATTTTGAAAGTTTAGACTGTTGTGGGGAATTTCTTAAGTACAGATTATTATCGGCCAATGAGTCAAAGTTCAGATTATTAAAATCCAATTCCCCTATTATAAACTATAGCTAGTACAATTATTGTGCACGGTATCGCGATAAAACAAACCAATACCAACCAAATAGCGGTAGCGATGTTAATATTATTTTTTTATGATATTCGATAGACATTAACATGGATGGATATTATTTTTTACATACCACCACGACTTTATATTTTGGATTTTTATCTTTTGGTTACATGATGACGTCATATCTGTAATTAAATCTAACCCTCTGAAAACATGCAAGATCATAAATTGCAGTTGATATACACATGTTTATATTTTGAACATTGGCTATAAACTAAAAAAACATGATGTGTGGTTTTTTTTTTTAAAAAAAGGTGATGCATAAAATGGTGGCAAACGGTATGTATGTTAATCGCGAAAATGGTAGATAGGAGGGAGGGCCTAAATAGTAAATGGCTGACAAATTTTGGGTCAGCACTATGATGGCGACTTATCTTCACGGAAACAGCCACGCTCCTGTCAGAAACAAACACCTTCCTCTAAAGTGTCTCTAAATACACAGCCTTTGTCACCCACAAAATCTCACAGCCATATCATTTCCCTATTTATTATAGAGGTGTATACGAATCGAGCCAACTCGGTTGTTTATCGTTCGGGAGGCTTGACCTTGAGTTTCACTTGTTTCGAGCTCTATTTTTAAAGACAAAATTACACGGTTGATTCTTGTGGTTTTATGAAATAACGTCTTTGGGTACTAAGCAATTCTTTTAACTCGTTTAGGTCTTGTGGTTTTGATTTTGTAACAAAAATGGGTATTAAGCCTAACAACTGTTAAAATTTAACGGAAAACACCCTCACATGCTCCTCACGTGAGGGTATATCTGTCTTATCTGTTTCACCCTTTTCTTCTCCATCTACAACTCCAACTCCAACACACTCAATTCATCCATAGCTTTTGGAGCTCTAATAATCATATACTCATCAACCAAACACTACGCCATCTCTATCTCCTTCAAAACCCATCTTCAACCTACCAACCTTGTGCTTGATCTGGGCACCAAGTTGAGCTGGATTGATTGAACTCCTCAATCCTATACCTTCACAACTCAAGAGTGCATCCCGTGTTGAACAAATTTATGTATTTCACTGGAGTCACTCGCTTGCTCTAATTGCCCCTGGTAATCGGTTCCCAGTTGCCATAACTATTCGTGTGCTATGTTCCTCAAGTACCAGGGTTATTCAGAACTATGTTCTGGCTTAGACGTTGGTTGACTTGCTTGCATTGACAGTAACTGATGGCCAAGACCCTGACCTGTTGGGCTTGGTTCCGAATCTTATGGGTTCATGCTTAGATAAGTCGTTGCTTAGTTTGGGCCTGAATACTATAAATTCAAAGCACAAGGATGGAAAAGACAAAAATACCCTCACGTGAGGAGCATGTGAGGGTGTTTTCCGTTAGATTTTAACAGCCGTTAGGCTTAATACCCATTCTTGTTACAAAATCCAAACCACAAGACCTGAACAAGTTAAAAAAAATTCTTAGTACCCAAACATGTTATTTCATGAAAAACACAAGGACCATCTGTGTAATTTTGTCATTTTTAAAACTCGAGTTCGGCCTGTAAATTATAGTTTTCAAGCTTGCGCTTGGCTCGTTTGTTTAATTATTAATTAATTTATATACATTTATGAAGAAATAGGGTCTAGTCTTCTGGGCAGAAACTTTGATCTAGACTATTCCAAAAAGGCTTGATTCGAACCGCTGCAAAACAGAAACCCTGTTTCGTTAGGACTCGTCACAGGAATGGGGTTATCCCTGTGACTACCCTCCAACGTGAGGATAAGTATTTACGTTTTAAGGAGAGAAAGTGGTAGAGGGAGATAGAGTATGTGAATGAATTGTTAGGGTTACCATATTATCCTTTGTATTATCAAGAATTATTTTAAGTACTCAAGTACGACGTGACTTTATTCGAAATTTAATATATGTTCGTTTATGTTCATGAACATTTGTGTATGTTTGTTTCCATTCATGAACATTTGTTTGTGTTTGTTTGTGTTCATTTGTACTCATGAACGTTCGTTAACTAAAATTAACAAACAAACACGAACAAAGTTCATTTCCTTAATAAATGAACATGAACAGAAAATCTCGTTCGGTAAGTGATCGATGTTGTTGGGTCAATAAATAATAATGAAAATAAGTAGTAAAGTGAAAGTGAGTCGTCTCCACAGGAAATTGGTGGACAATCGTAGTTTTGTAAATTAACTAATAAAATTAAAGTCAAATTGTTTTGTTATTTGTTTTGCAATTTAAGAAAATGAACTTAGGAAATTATAACAATAATATTAAAGAAGTAATCCCCTCCAGGTTTCTGGTTCAATGATTCACCATACCCTTGTTTAGATGATTAGATACTACATAGACATAGTTTTGTTGAACGGTTTAAGTTAAGTGATAATCAAACACAAGTTTTTAATAATAACTCGTTCAATTTAATTACCAAGTACCAACCCACGAATAAAAACTACCCTCCCGTTAATCAAACTGCTCACGATGCAAGAAACCGAATGCGAATGACTAAAAGATAAGCAATTGCACAAACGTGACTTGTTTAAATAACTCAAACCACAAATATCTTTCAAGCAATTAAAAGACAATCCATAAACCAAATCAAACAAGAGTTAAAGTTTCAAAAATAAACTGTACACCCGGAGGTGATTACAAAGATGTTTAGTCACTCATGGTTACAAGAAACATAGCAAAAAGTTCAATAACAAACCCAAACATGTTGATGAGAATCGAAGATATGGATGGATGATGATGATTGTTGATGTTTGTAGCTCCAAAATACTTCCAAAGATTGTTAATTTTCGTCAATAGAGGCTGGAATCGATTAGGGTTTAAGAAAAATCTTTTTATAATTAAGAAAACAACTTTCCTAAAATTTCTCTTAGGCCCGCCGTAAACTACTGGTATGAACCGTAGCTTACGTCTCAGTGAATCTCCCAGCATCTCTTCAGGCCAGCCGTAGCCCATAAGCTACTGTTCTGAAGTGTAGCTTACGGTTCCAACAAGCTTAGATTCCTCTTCCTCTTCCTTTAGCTCAACCGTAAGCTACGCCTCCGAGCCGTAGCTTATGTCGATGTTCTTCCTTTTCTTCCCAAGCATTTTCCCTTCAAAATGTTGTATCCAAACATCCTCTAATCCTATCTCTCCCTATTCAAACACCATATATTCTCATTTTTCTTCATCCAAACACCTTCCAATTTTCAATTCTTCTTCATAAACATCATTTAAACACCCTACAAACATCCGATTCTTTTCCTTGAGCTCCCGAACGTCACTATAACTCCTAATCTTCAACTTGATCACTACGCTTCACGTTTTTTTTGCTCTAATTCCATCCACTTAGCCATTTATCTTGAAACGATCACAACTCACGTAGTCATCCCATTCATCACATATAATTAATATAAACACAACAAAAACACACAAAATGGGCATATTATTAACCATTCATTAACCCTATCATCAGTGAGTGTTCATGAACTGTTTGTAAACACATGTATTTCCATAACAAACGATCACGGACAAAACTTTGTGCATGCTCGTTCAGTTCGTTTGCAACCCTACACCTGCATAGTCATTTTTCTAAATATTAACAAACTAAAGTTATTAGAAAAAAAATCAAATTAAGTAAAAATTTAAATCAGGTAAAGATGTATATTATATGTAGAATAAACACTTATATGTAGAATAAACACCATAAGACGAGAAAATGAGATTGTCTTGTGTAAGAGTGAAAACTGATGCGTTGGGTTTAAGTGTTAAAAAGATGTCAATTTTCCCGGTGTTAAAAACTTTGATTTGTCAACTCTAAAACAGTGGTTTGAGGGAAACGATTGATTTTACTAAAGCCTTGTTAACAAAGTTTTAAATTTTATAAAGTAAACAATATTTACTTTAGACTCTAAAACCAACACATAGGCAGAGAACCTGACGTGCATAGTATAGCCTCTAGGGTAAGTATTGAGTATCGTATTCCAGAGTTCACACTTTCTCCTACTCAACCTTTCATCATTTAATCGATCGGGTTTTAAAAAGAAAAATAAAACGAAGGGGTTCTTTAATAAAAATAGTTTTTGAAAAAGGTTTGGTTTGATAAAAGAAAAGATAAAATAAAATAGTAGATAGATATGCCCATCTCACAGCCCTCCGTATAAGTAGTTAAGTTTATTATTAAAATTAGTAATTAACAAATAATTAATTGTGCGGAAGACGAGAGTGGTATTGAAGTGTTGACTCCTTGATAGAGAAGCGGAGGCTACTACTGAGTAGAATGCAAAACCTTTCCAGCGTGCGTCCACCTGGGGTACTCCGCCAGGGCCTCACGTATAGCGGGTTCCTCAAACCGCGGTCAAGTCTCTGGTCCTCGGACTTATCATCTTCTTAAGTTGGAGGCTTTCCTTCCGAACCGAAACACCGTACACCTCCCTTAGTTCTCGCATTCCGTGCCAAAGGGTCTCTCTAAGGAGTCAATCCTGGCAACCTCGTATCCCCTAATAGGCTAACGGTCATGAAGACCGAAGGATCTCTCTTACGGCTATCTGAGGCAACTCGGGGCCCCATTGGCTAACGGCATTGTACTAACGAGAACAAGATAAAGAATCTTTATTTTATTTATCTTTTAAGTGACACTTTATTATTTATTGATCAATTAAATATAAAGTTGAAGTTTTTCTCTCATCCACTAACATTAAAGCCCCAAAATGCGTTAGTGATTTAAGAGGCATTTGATCACATATGAACCAAGGATCTCTCCTGGCCACGACCGATGTGGGATTTTCTTGGGGTGTCACAATGGATTACATCCTGTCACAACTACTTGTTGATATTGCTGAGCCTGTTAATTATTCGTATATGATGTGTAAGCCCACGGATTACAAGGTGGTCGCGGTGTTCATAATAAGATTCAATAATCAAGAATTCAAATTCGGTTCAATTCGAGTTGAAACTATCGAATACGAATTTATGATTTTAAAATCGATTCGATTCAAAATTTGAATAAAAATAACACATATTTATTATATATATATATATATATATACACACACACACCTATAACTTTAGAATATGGGCTAGTCTATGAATCTGACCTAACTCATAAATTTGCCCAATACCAAGCCCAAGCCTAACTAAAGACCATAACTTAAATCTTAACCTTAAACGAATTTATTCGAATTCGCTTCGAATTCGAGTTTCTAATACGAATTCAAATCGAATTCGAATTGAGTTTTTTTTATTCGAATCGAAGTGGACAACTTTTAATCGAATTTGAATTGAATAAGAATTCAGTAAGAAATATAAATTATTCAAAAAATTCGATTCAAATAATTCAAAAATTTGTTATTCGATTCGATGAACACCCTTACACGGTGGCTTAACATTAGGTTGTGGTTTAGGAGGTGACTGATCCAAATAATCCTAAATATTGTAGTTATCATCAATAGCTAAGATATAAACATCAAGTCAAAGTTCGCCAACGGTAGTCAAATCTGGTCAACCCGATGTTCCACACCTTGAAAATTTACCTCAAACCAACTTCTAGGCCTAGGAGTGCTTTTCTAGGCGCATGAAGGGTTAAACATGCGTATGAGACAAGATCCACGCGTATGAGATATTTTCTTACTCGATATAGGCGTATGAAGACTAAACCACACATATTAGAGTACACGTATTAGAGAAACTAGACGTATGAGACAAACTAGGCGCATGAGGGCTACCTATGCCTGGATAAGTACACGTATGTCTCATACGCCTGATTCAAAGCACGCGTATGAGACTCATCTTCTCCAATGTAAGCGTATGTGAGCTGGTATTTTTGTTCTTATCTAAACTTAGCTTCAAAACAATTTTTGAGATCTGAACATGTTTTTGATGATCCAATGATCAAGTTTTATGCGGGGATATCATCTAATCATGTGTCAATCATCCAAAAAACATGATCTAATCCAAAATTGAAGACATGAACAAGTTCAAAGTGGGTTTTCTTCAAAAAAAAAAAAATAATAATAAATTGAATCCTTTGTTATTAAAAACAAATCTGATGGCTACCAAATGCTAAAAACACTAGTAATCTAGCCAAAGCTCTGATACCATTTATAGAACCGATTTCTCGTTTGAATCCGAACCAAGAATTGATTAACTAGCGTTAAACCCGGTTTAAAGGCGGAAACAATAAACAATAAACCGACTGTTTGTTAGGTGTGATACCAATAGGAGATGACGAACAAAGCAAAATAACGATTCAAACGAAAATTCAGCAGCAATTATATAAGGTTTCACTTATTCAAAGCAACAAATGAAATCTTTAAGGCACTTATTTATAGGCTGTCCTTCCTACGCCTACAACCATCTAGGCATATGAGCCTCATACGCCTGGTTTAATCCAGGCGCATGGCTCATACGTCTGGTTTACATGAACCAACATTCAAATGTGCAAAATACATAATAAACACTCACGAAACGCTGGTTAAACATATCATCAACTAATATACAACTAATCTAAGCTTGGAACCTAGCTAGGTACATACAGTGAGTGCATTTACAAGAAAAAAATGGGATTATTTAGAAAGGGTAGTAGAATGATAAAATCTATGAGAGAAATTATTATTTAGAAAGTGTATTTTAGAAGAGCTATACAGGTGAAAATTTTATAAACGTAAAAAAAGATTTTTTTTTAATGTTACCATTGTCCCACCGTTCCCTCCCCTCTCCAACGGTTAGATTCAATTCATGGAGCTCATGGAGGTTTCCATGCCTTCCACGACCATGGCCGGTGGTGTTCCCCTTATGGCCACGTTAACACATCATCTCCAACGAAGCCCACACCGTATAGCTTAACTAAAGGAGCATCCTATTCACACCCCCTGGGTTCTATTTTAACCCCCATCAAAGCGCCTCGCTTTGGCTAAAGCGATGCGCTTTGGGTCACATCGTGGTACCAGGTTGACTGCTTTATCGGGAAAAGCAAAAAAACAACTTCAAAGCGCCTCGCTAAGGTCAAAGCGAGGCGCTTTGCCCCTTTTTTCTAAGGGGGTAAATCTGGACATGTTTTCTAGATTTACGCCCAAAGCACCTCGCTATGGCCAAAGCCATGTGCTTTGGCCCTTTTAAAAAAAATTATTGTTTTTATTGGATTTAAATGGTTTTACTTAATAAAAAAAATATTTTAACTCATTTTTAATTGTTTTAACTTGTTTCCAATCAAAGAAAAATTAATTTGACGTGTTTCAGTTCGTTTATCGTTCGTTTGTGGTTTTCAGAACAAATAACCGAGAATCAACAACTTTCATAAATATATGTACGTAACACATGAAGTGTGCAATCAATACCATGTTTTACCAAATTTCAAATTTTACATCTCTAATCGATATACTGGACTTCCGGACATTGTTTAACACGTTTGGTTCGTTTAATGGTTCGTTTCAGAGCAAACAACCGAGTATGAACAACTCTCATAAATTAATGTACGTAGCACATGAAGAGTGCAATCAATACATTGTTTTATCAAATTTCAAATTTTACATCTCTAATCGATATACTGGACTTTCGGACCTTGTTTGATGCGGTTTGGTTCGTTTAATTGCTCCTTTAAGAACAAACCGTTGAGTATGAACAACTTTCATTAACCAATGTACGTAGGTGATCGAAGGCATAAACTGTACCGAAAGTGTTGGAATAGATGTTTCAGAAGTCCTTTGGTTAAGATGTCTGCATACTGGTAGTCAGCTGGAACATGGGGAACTTTGACCGAGCCTGGGCGAACCTTTTCCTGAAAGGTTCTAGAAATATACATATAGATCAACTGCTCGACAATGTATTTTCTGTCTTGTTCTATTTCATGGCATCGACAAAGTTTTAAATAATGAGCATCTAAAAAAACAAAAAATTAAAGTTAACCTTTAATATTAAGGGATACAAAACTTGTTTATCTATTAACTGGAATTGGAGGAAGCTTGACTTCAAACTTGCTTGATGATAGTCGTTTTTGGCATTGATATCATGAACTTTCGGACTCTGAAACCGTGTTTCGGTACATTTAATTGATCGGATGTGACTTCTGAAAACCACCACCGATCAATTCAACATTTCGAAACGCGTCAAACAGAGCCCGAAAGTCCAGCATGTCGATTAGACATGCAAAAATTGTATTTTGAAAAAAATATGGGTATCAACTGTATAGTCTGAGCACCACGTACAATGATTTATGAAAATTTGTGCTGGTCCGACTGTTGATTTCTTTCCGCAACCAGTACAACGAACTCTGTATGGATGATATTGATCAAACCTTCATAAAACAACCACACCACCTTTCGAAACCATAACTTATTACATTATTATTATTTACATTATTATTATATTTGCAACACACACCTTCAACCCATTCCTCGTAAATCCCCTACAAAGCACAAGGATGAAGTCTTGGAAAAACTCACTAAGAAGCCCTAAAATTTCGGACCCTAACACGCACGAGATGAATGTTGCAACATGAGTTCGACCAAGATGACACGCGAAGCTTTAGATTCCAAGTGGATCCCTTGATTGCCAACTCACCTTCCGTAGAACATAGGCCTCTACAAAGTTTGATCAATTCGCACTTTTCACTTATTTAATGAATTTTAACGCGCATACCGCATTTGAATTGTTTTTTTTATTTTTTCTAAAAGTTGAAAAAACTAGAAGAACATTCACAACTAACAAATATTGTAGAACACAAGAATAAAGTGTTCATCTCTGTTACCAAGCATGTCCGACTGTTGATTTCTTTCCATTTTTACAATAATTATATTAAAAAAATCACTACAAAAAAAAACCACGATCCGATTGTTGAATTCTTTTCGCAACCAGTACAACGAACTCTGTATGGGTTGCTTGTTAGCGCCGATCCGACTGTTGATTTAAAGGCTGAACACGAGTATAGTCAAACTATCAAGAATCGAAAATTAGTAAAACAACTGTTCATGCAAGCAAGTAAAATTCAACATCTTTAGATGTTTTTAGAAGGTTATAAACTGTGAACATTATATTAATTAAAAATTCGTTTGAGGCTTTTCGGGGCGTACATTGATTTATTAAAGTAGTTCATACTCGGTTGTTTGCTCTGAAACGAGTAATTAAACGAACCAAAACGCGTTAAACAATGTTCGGAAGTCAAGTATATCGATTAGAGATGTAAAATTTGAAATTTGGTAAAACATGGTATTGATTGCACACTTCATGTGTTACGTACATATATTTATGAAAGTTGTTCATTCTCGATTGTTTGTTCTGAATACCACAAACGAGCAATAAACGAACCGAAACATGTCAAACTAATTTTTCTTTGATTGGAAACAAATTAAAACAATTAAAAATGGATTAAAATATTTTTTTAATTAAATAAAACCATTTAAATATAATTAAAACAATATGTATATTTTTTTAAAAAGGGCCAAAACACATGCTTTCGCCATATAAGGGTGCTTTGGGGGTAAAGCACCTGACTTTAGCCATTGCGATGTGCTTTAGGGGGTAAATCTAGAAAACATGTCTAGATTCATCCCCTTAAAAAAGGGCCAAAGCGCCCCGCTTTGGCCTTAGCGATGCGCTTTGAAGTTGTTTTTGCTTTTCCCAATAAAGCAGTCAACCTGGTACCACGATGCGACCCAAAGCGCATCGCTTTAGCCAAAGCGAGACGGTTTAATGAGGTTTAAAATAGAACCCAGGGGGTGTGAATAGACCGAGCCTAACTAAATAAATCAATAGATGAGTCCATAAGTCAATTTTGTCCTTACTCGTGAGACCAATTCAGTTAAACTTGAGCCTTGACAAAACATACTTGACTTGACACGACCTAAAATTTAGATAAATTCGACTACCAAAATAATTTAAGACTTCAAAAAAAAAAAAAAAAAAATTCTAGCTACACACGCAACTTAAACTAAAAAAAGTCAAAATACAACTGCAAAACACATGGGTAGGCTCACGGTAGCATAGACGTGGTCAGATCTAGATTTCTTGCGTTGACTGTATAACACAATTGGAGTTACGGGGCTACCGTCAAGTCCTTTTTCTTTTCTTATTTTTTCCTTATCACATAATTGAGCACACTCCTACACTCCTGATTAAAGTAACCCTTTCAAACGAACCCTTCCAAATTACCTCACCTTTCACCTCAAAAAGTTAAGAGAGAGAAACACACATGGGTAGTAGTAGTAGTAATAGTCTAGTAGGGACCAACATTTAAACTTTTTTGTTTCAATTGTTTGTTCTTTAATGAGGATGAATGTAGGAACCATGGGAACCCTTTTAATCCTAGTCTCAACTTAGAACAAACATATCTACATTTTGTATTTCCTTAAAAAAGCAAAAAACACACAATGGGCAATGGGGACACTAACACAACCACTGAACCCTTTGATGATTCTTTCTATTATTACCATGATCATCGTGTTGGTAGTGGTGGTGGTAGTGGAGTCTTTGTTAATGTTAATGATAGTGGTGTCATCAACCATGTTGCATCTGGGATTTGTTTGGAATCCAGTACAGGTTATTATTATTATGTTATAAAATGTTGATAGTTGTTTGTGTCAGATTATTATTTATTATTATTATTATTATTATTATTATTATTTTTATAAAATGTTGGTTGTGGAATTTTACAGGGTCAAATAATAATACTGGGAAAGTGCTTTTCACAGCGACTCAGTGGCAAGAACTTGAGAGGCAGATGATGATCTACAAGTACATTATGGCTTCTATCCCTGTTCCTCCTCATCTCCTCTTACCTTTATCCACTCAATCCAACAGTACTACTTTCTACTTCTTTATTTTTTTTATTATTATTATTTCTATTCTTTTTTCAATATTCTTTATTCCTTCTGTCCTCAAAACTATTTCTTTATTTGTAACATTCTTCAAGAAAGTATAGAAACTTTGACTTGGGATGTCGCAAATTTTAATTTTATTATTATTATTAAAACTTTGACAGCTTGTTGCCCCTTGTCTTGTTGTAATTTTCGCGATTACGTGTTAATAAAATTGTCTGATAAAAATATTATTATTATTATTATTATTATTATTATTATTATTATTATTGTTATTATTATTATTAATATTGTAGAGGGGGGTATGGAGTTGAGGTTCTCAAGCGGGTCGGATCCGGAGCCGTGGCGGTGCAGGAGGACAGATGGTAAGAAATGGAGATGTGCAAGAGATGTGGCACCTGACCAAAAGTACTGTGAGCGTCATGCACACAAGAACAGACCTCGTTCAAGAAAGCATGTGGAAATCCAATCACAAAACACCAATATTATCACCACTAGTGGCCTTAATGTTACTGCCACTTCTTCATTTCAACATCCCAGGTAATACATTAATCAAAGTTTTGACTATTAATATATTCAATGTTTGTTTTGTGTAATTTAATGTTGTAGGTTGTGTTGATGGTTTTTATGTTTGTGTCTTGTGAACTTGTGATTGAAGGTGTAGTGAATGGTTTATGAAGAGTGGTGGTAGTGTTAATGAGTCTTCATCCAGTCAACAATTTAAGCAATCAATGAGTTTAGAATCTTCACCTAGAGTAGGATCTAAAAGGACCCACATTTTCCCACAAAATTTTGAGGAAAATAATCAGCATGATTCTCACTTCAACTACTGTAATCTTCAGTTAGATTCGGCAGGCGCAAGGCGTCAGCATTTCATCGATGCTTGGTCGAAAACCGGAGGTGGAGACAATTGCTCGCTTACTTTGTCGATGCAATGTAGCGGTGGGATCGATGGGAATGATGATCATAGGTTTGATATAGGAAGTGAAGATGTTTTGAAATCAGATAACAACAACCAGTGGTTGAGCCAGGGCTCTTGGATGGGTTCACAACCTGGTGGGCCATTGGGTGAAGCATTGGGCCTAGGTGTGGCTGGTACTGTTAATGGGCCTCTGAATGGGCCATCTACTCATGGGCATAGCACTAGTACAGCAACAACTACAACTACAACTACAAGCAGCTCTTGTGATCATGGTGGAAGCCATGATCATGAGTTTAGCTTCATTAGGTAATTTAATCAGATCATTAGGTTGTGTTTTTACTAGTTGAATTAGGTAATATCTGACTTGACAATTTATTTTTAATGGAAGATAATGATAACGAATTATGCAGAATGAATTGTTAATTTTTTTCAGCTTGATCATGCATTATTTGTTTGATTCCAGAGTCAATTAATAGTCTGAAAATGAACAGAACACATTTAATACTTAATATATTAATTGCTGCTACTTCTGATCACCCAACAACTTAGATGTGATAGCTCTTTATGTTATTCTGATGGGGTTGGGGTTGGGTTGGGTTGGGTTGGGTTGGGATGGGTTAGGTTAGCTCACCTTAGCCGCTTTCTTAAATCAGTAGTAGAACTCGGTGATATTTCACCGCCGTTGGTGCTGTCTGCCGAATACCATTGTTGTCCCATACCAACATGACCTACTTGAACACTTTTGAAGCTCGGGCTCCTTAGGTTATAACCATAGTCACAATAATTGTAGTTATCGTCACACCTGTTGTCACATAGATCTGGGACCGGGTAAGCGAGTCTTTTCTTCACAGACCCTCCTTGTTCTCTTTCAGGTGTTGAGGGTCTATGTCTAGGTGTGCTTTGTGACCGTATTCTTGCTTTAGCTGACTCGGTTGCAGCCATGTAGTTAGGTACAAAGTCATTGGCATAAGTACTGTAACGACACATGGACCCCATGACGCGTGGGGTACTTAACCTTAGGCTTTGTATGTTTGCATTCAAGTAGCTTCTTTCCTCTTTTAAACACCTTGGGCTTGCAGACCGTATCTGTAATGGTACTGTCTTAACCAAAGATGGTGTGGTAGGTTGTTGACCAGGTGAAGGACTGTAGCTTGACCTTCGACTCGGTGAGTTGGGGATTGCCGGTTTGTGAACACCGGAGCGGGAACTGGGCCTTGAGCTATCAATTTCAATGGTTTTTATAGAATCCCTCCTCTCAAATGATTCTCTGCTGCTAGTTCTCTGGTTTTCCCATTGCTTTGCTCTTATCCATTGATCTAACCAACTAGCGGTCTCTTCTAGCTCTTTTTCATCCATAGCAGACAGGTTTCGGTTAGATATCTGTAACTCAATACGGCTTTTGATTAGTTTTGTAAAATTAACGTGCGATTCTAAAGATTTGATCACTTGACGAGTGTGAGTACCTTGCGGTTATGCATTTTCGCATCAAGCTCCTCAAGATTATGTGGTCTGTCACTCCAGTCATCCAGGATACAAGTTCCATCTCTCGACTGCGATACAACATTACATACAAGATTATTCTAAATATCTCTATTGTTGCGCAATGTGGGATGAGTTATTTACCATTACCATAGACTTCCTGCGTCTTATGTCCTGAAGGTATCTTGACTCGCAAAAAGAAGCGTTTTCAGACATCATAGACCTTCTTCGCCCATCTTGCGAGAGCCTGGATCGTTGATCATGCACCCGAGACTGAACACGAAGAAGTGCTTGCATACATCTTAAAGTGACGACGGCTTGCTTCCTTACATTTTGCCCTCGAATCACTGCTTGAAGCATCACTATCCCCTTCAATGCTTTTGATGCTCTTCTTGCCTATAATACCACATTCAGAACATTTAATAATAACTTCATGTTTATGACACGACTTATTTAAACCGTTTAATAACTATATCAACACAGAAGAAAACATCATATGAATTTATGAAACATGTCCTACCAACCAGATAGATGTCAGTGCCATAAAACTATTAAAACTATATTAATATTAATCATTTAATACATAACTAGTAAATTACGCGCCGCGCTAAGCGTGGCGTAGAAACATAACCGGCGCCGATTCGTGAAAAGCTACAAATATTTCCGACGAACAGCAGAGTTATACCCATGGTATTGCGAGGGTCTGCTAATCGGATAACACAGCGTAAAGAGTCTTATTGTTCTGTCGGTAGGCCGGTGCACGTTGCACCGAGCAAAGCGCCTAAACCGCTTGAAAAATAGGATTTACTAATAAAAGTAAAGCGATGGCATTTTTGTAAATACCTCGAAACTAAAGGCTTTTTATTTTGGTTTTAATAATAAAATTACGACGATGGCATCTTCGTAAATAATTCAAAACTGAAGGCTTTTTATTTCGCGTTTAGTAGTAAATGATTATTATTATTGCGATTATTAGAAGAGGAAGCAAAGAAAGTTGGATGTAAAGGAGGGTGGAATAAAGAAGATTAGAGGAGAAGCAAGTATTGTCTGAATCAAAGAAGCTAACATAGATGGATGTAAAGGATGGTGGATAAAAAAAGCAGGGGAAAGATGGAAACGTGGATGTGAAAGAAGGGTAGAGCGATGAAGTGTAAAAGCACTAAAATGCAAAGGTGTTGACTGTTATTGAGTTTGTGAGTCACCCGCAGTAACTGTAGAAGTTACTATTGCCAAGGATGGCAAATGTTATATATAATAATATGGTGGGGGTGTGGTACCGACGAGGAAAGGTGCCACCTCATCACTGAATAAGAAGAGAGAGAGAGAGAAAGACATTAGGGCAGACGGGAAGCTCTCACCGATAGCACCGAAGTTTGGTCAGGGGCGGTGTTCCCCGACGGGGAAGAGCTCCACCTCAGCTCCCCGTCCCCGTCCCTGTCCCCCTCCGCCTATTAAAGTTATTAACGTTAAAATATTGTTCCACAGACCGCCCACATGGGTGTAATATAGCTTAAATTCCATGTTACTTTATTAATTAACAGATACTATTTTGATAAGAACGGTATTATCTACACCCAATCAACTCTTGTTTGTTTTTCTTTTCGATATGGAATCTTTTTGCTATGATTGATTACTTGTGCAATGTCACGTGAGTTTCTGCACCATCAACTACCAGTCCCACAAATCTTTATCATCCAGTAAATAATTGTTCATATCATTGATTCATTGTTAAGCATCTACCTTTTAAATCTATGGTAAACATACCTAGTAACACCGCCTTATTATTTTTTACTGAATGTACCTAAATTAGTGACCAAACGTAGATTAAGGTTGTGTTCAGGAGATAGATGTCACATTGTGTACGGAAGCATCCGCCTTAATTTTTTAAAAGAGTACGGATGACTAGGAAATTACATAAAACAGTTAGTTAAACAATAAAGGTTTTAAAATTACCAGGTAGCCGCGAAAAGACGTCTGAATGATAGTGGCAGCAAAATGATGCTTGACAGAAACAGAAGAAGGTCTAGCGTTGAGACGAATAATCTCCACGGCTGCATTGGCGGCTTCGGTGGTAAAGATGGCATGATTTTCCTCTTGAGGAGTATCATTAGTTGATATATTAATATTCACTAGTGTTGTTGATGATTTTCTAAACAACCATCTTCTTTTCTCCCTTTTGTTGTCATCATCATCATCATCTTGCGTTTTCGTTTTGGTTTTAGATTTAGATTTGTGAGGAGTGAAGGCTCTCATGACTACATTGAACCATTTCCTTCCCATTGAAATGAAATGGTGATGAATGGTTTGTAAAGTAAAGAGTGATATATATTTAAGAAGAAAGTGATGGGAGGGTTAGTGCACAAGCCATGAGCCACACCATAATATATAATTTAATAACAAGAAGCCAACATGAGACCATAAAACTAAGCCTGACTGATTTCACGTGGTCATGTACCACACTTTTGATCATTTGACATCGATGGCTAAATGCTAATGGCTTGTGGGTCTGGGTCATATACTCTCTCTCTTACTCAAATTATGGATCCTGGTTAGGAGGCTGACTGGGTCAAATCACAAATGGTTACTTTATTTGTTTTGACGTTTGTCTTATTCTTTTTTTGGTCACTGTTTTTGAGGTTATGGGTTGGGCTTTGTATTTCTAGATGTCAACTTGTTACCCAACACGAATCAAACTGCTGATTTCCTATGTAACCTCAGTCCAATATCTGACCCACCAAGTTTGGCTTTAAATCTAATAATAATAATAATGGGATGTACAACTTATGCTCACGGGTGTAAAACCGTATCATTATTTATATGATGCAACATATATATATATATATATATATATATATATATATATATATATATATAACTTTTTGCAAATAGATACAATATTTGTTTTGAATAAAAGGCAGTCAGTGCTTTGTTATTGGAAGTTAATAGAAAAAAAATCTTGATATATACACATGATGGTATGTTCTTGTCAGGGGTATTGATCTTGCTTGAAGGCGAGATAAATATGAGTAGGTGGTTGCACTAACCAACTTGGTTTTCTAGTGGGCCTACATTGGTTCTTCGTATTTCAATGCTAGCCATGATTAGTTTGTCAAACTAAGTAAAAGATTTGTAGTTAGAAAATATGAGTGGAAAACGTGGGGTTTAAATATACGGATTATTTTTTTTTATCGGCAAATCACTTTATTATAAAATAAAGAGCCAGCAGGCGGCTGGGAACAAAACAAAACAAACACGGAAGCAACAAAAACAAACCAGCCCAACCGGGCACCCCCAATTACAGACTCACCAGCCCAACCGGGCATCCCCAATTACAGACTCGCACTTATGTCAAAATTTAACCAATCAACCCAAGTGGGCTTCACAGTGTTCGAGCGATTGCCGATCCAAACGAAAGAGTCTTCCTTGATAAGGTCCACCACTTTGCTAACCGGAACGAACTTACCTTCAAAAATCTTCGTATTCCTCACCAACCATAAACGCCAAACCGTGGCACACACAATGGAGTGGATGATGCGCTTCCAAATCTTTGAACCTGGGTTATCATCAATGTAAGCTACCAAATCAGCGACGGACTCGATGTTGAGAGGGAACGGGATGCGAGTCCAAACCAAGACATGCCACCAAACCGCTTTGGCCAAGATGCAATTCCAGAGCGCGTGATTAACATCTTCAGCTCCATACCCGCATCGAGCACAACTCAAATCGTCTATGGTAATCCCTCTTTTTGACAGCTCAAACTTCACAGCAATACGGCCGAGGAGGGCTCTCCACAGGAATACATTGCATTTCGGAGGAACCCACGCTTCCCATCTTCTGATAACACCCGATGCTTCTCCATTTTTGGCTATGTCCAACAGCCATCTGACGTGTTTAACCGAGAACCCATCACCAACAGCTTTACTCCAGGTCCAAACGTCCCTGTTACCATTCAACTTTAACCTGCACACTTTGGACAACAACTTAGCGAAGTCAAACCATTCCCTATTGCAGCTAAACTTTCTTTTCCAGCCTCCCAACCATTCAATATTACCTCCATCAGTATTCAGGACCTGAGATATGGTGGCATCCTTGCTGTCAGACAACGAGAACAGAACAGGGAAAATAATTGAAAGCGGCTCCTCGCCTAACCAACGGTCTTTCCAGAACCTAGTCGAAGACCCATTGCCCACTATTACTGTCAAATGCTCCTGAATTTGGATACCAACATCAGCCAAAATGTTATCCACCTTACTTATGTCTTTCCACAAACCAGGGCAGGATTCTTTGACCGGAATGATGTTATCTTTGAAGTTTACGCCATGTATAAAAGCTACCACTTTCGACCAAAGTTGATCGGGCTCGTTTTTAAACCTCCACCACCATTTGGCTAGCATTGCTATATTAAAATCATGTATACTTCCCATCCCGAGACCCCCCGACCCTTAGGTCTAGACAGTCTATCCCATCCAATCCATCTCACTTTATGACATCGATCCGAACCACCCTAAACGAAGTCCCTTCTAATACCCTCCAGTTTTTTAATGATACATTTAGGGGCTGGAAATAAAGAGAGGTAGTAAGAGGGTAGGCTACCCAATACCGATTTAGCGAGCGTAACCCTTCTGGCAAAAGACAAGTGTCGAGCTTTCCAAGATGAAAGTCGTTTTGAGAATTTCTCCACAATTGGATTCCAGTTCTCGGCTCTTTTCATGTTAGCTCCAACCGGGATGCCAAGGTAAATAAACGGGAAAACACCCGGTTTACATCTCAACACCTTAGCCAACTTAGACACTTCATCCGCCT
This sequence comes from Ambrosia trifida, assembly GCA_028751855.1. Taxonomy (NCBI): domain Eukaryota; kingdom Viridiplantae; phylum Streptophyta; class Magnoliopsida; order Asterales; family Asteraceae; genus Ambrosia; species Ambrosia trifida. Next base: position 122,468,405 of record CM054127.1, read on the forward strand.
TGACTCCCACACCATAGAGTTGACACTTGAAGCGATTGATACTTAGGCCCGAAATCAGACTTATCCACCGCAGAACACGATTAAGGCTGAGCACATTGTACCCCGACCACTCCCAGAAGAACAAAACGTCATCAACATAGGCAAGATGAGATAGGACAGGACCATTATTGGGAAGCTTAACACCATGAAACGGCCCTTCGTCAACAACTTTCTTCATCAACATGGAAATGACTTCCATCGCTATAATAAACAGGAAAGGGGAAAGGGATTCCCCTTGGCGAAGACCCCTTTTAATGGAAAACTCCTTGGTTGGTGCTCCGTTCACAAGCACCGAGCCTTTACCAGATTGGAGACACCCTTTTATCCAATCAATCCACTTTTGAGGAAAACCCAATAGATCCATAGTGCGGAGAAGAAACTTCCAATTAAGGGTATCATAAGCCTTACGAAAGTCCACTTTGAAAATCAGGATCTTTCTTTTGGTCTTTTTAGCCCAGGAAACTATTCACTAACAATCATAGGACAATCGAGAATGTTCCTCCCTTCTATGAATGTCGTTTGAGCCGAGTAAATGATAGAGGGCATCACACACTTAAGCCTATGCATTAGCACCTTCGCCAAAATTTTGTATATCGAGCAAACCAAAGAGATGAGTCTAAAATCCCCCAAGGATTGTGGCTGAATTCTTTGGGATCAAAGCGATAAAAGGCGGGTTGCAGCCGGCCGATATAGAACCATTCATAAAAAAATCCTCCATGACTCCCATGATGATCGGCTTAAGCTTGGTCCAGAATTTTTTCACAAATTTTAATGGAAAACCATCGGGCCCCGGAGCTTTGTTTCCATCACAACTTCGGATTGCACCCCATATCTCCTCTGAATCAAATGGCCGGATAAGCATTTGGGCCGCATCACTCGACAGCAAAGGTAAACTATAGTTGGTAAACATAGGCCTCCTTCTAATTGGCTCGGTAAATTGCGATTGAAACCACTGTCTAACCTTTTTCATTATAGCATTTGGATCACTCGTCCACACCAATTTATAATCAGCCCGTGAATTCTTCGGGAAGCAATGTTAGCATTAATAATGTTATGGAAGAAGGAGGAGTTCTCGTCACCGAACTTGATCCAATTTATTCTAGCTTTTTGTTGTAGATCCTTAACTTTGTTAAACTAAATTCTGCGAAGCTTGAGTCTATAATTAGCCCTTTTACATTTCTCATCCGCATTCAAGGTAGCATTCTCAGCCAACTCATCAAAGTAATCAACTGCTTTTTTAAGCATCACTTTCTCCTTATCTTCAATCACTTAAAGGGAGTGGGGCCAAAATCCAAGTTTGAACAGGAAAGCGAGATAGGACAGTGATCGGAAAGACCCTTATCATGAACCTCCAACTTAGCCTTCAGCCATAATTTCATGAAATCATCACACACCAAAAATCTGTCGAGTTTACTATATTTAACCTCCCCGTTGTCTGAAATATAAGTAAATCGACCCCCGCACATTCTATACTCCAACCAACCAGCCCGGGAGATAAAATCATTGAATCTAGCAGTGGCATTAGCATCAAAAACAGAAAATAACCTCTCCTCCTAAGCACGGACTTCATTAAAATCCCCCATTGCTACCCATAAACCATCATGTTGGTTCTTAACCTCAATAATTTTATCCCAATGGCGTCGCCCTAAAGCAGCGTCGTTGGGAGCGTGATTATTGAGAATATTAACTTTATCGTTGATGTATTGTAAAATACATCTATTTCCAGTATAAAGTTTGTACAGTTTTCGAGTCGTTTAGATAATGTTTTTATTAGTTTTAGGCTTGTACCGGTCTAATTTATTTAGTATAGGTTTTTATAGATTTTTATTAGTTTTGTGTCGTTTTTAGTACTTATGTATTTATTTTATATTTTGGTAGGTGTTCGAATGGACGTTGGAACGTAAACGAGCAACTTTGATCAAGCCAAGAACACCCAAGTCAAGATCATGGAGCTAGAATGCTATATAATAATAATAATAATAATAATAATAATTATAATAATAATAATAATAACAATAATAATAATAATAATAATAATAATAATAATATATAACAATAAAACAAAAGTGAATTGTGACTTGTGTCACAAATTGAAGGGTCACGGCCCAAAGGCCAAATGGAAAAAGAGATTTGAGGGTTCCATAATATCATTATAGGAGAAGACAGAATGGAGAACAATTATTTATGAGAGGAGGTGCCGCATATTAAGAATCGGAGAGGAACATTATATTCAAGAAGACGGCGCACATCGATTGGAGGGTATCACCGAAGCAGAAGCATCATATTATTCTTTGAAGAAAAAAAAAAGAGAAGGAGGTGAAGGGTTGAGGCATAGGTGCCAGCACGGGTCGGTTCTAATTCAATATTTATTATTTATTTATTCTAACCCGTTGTGAACGCCATGAATATGTTTAGTTTTATTTGTTTTGATTTTATCATGCCTTTTATTGGCTAGACCTTTTCGCTACCTAGGTTAAAGATGATTGCACATGTTTGATTTATTTTCTTTTGGTCTTGGAACTTTTTGGTTGTGGGTTGAATTTTAAAGTAAAGAACTCTTTATTTTCTGGTTTGATGTATATGCATATTTAGTTTTGTTTAATTAATTTTTATAAACTCCACTTGCGTTTTTGTGACTGGGTGTTAGCAACTAGTTTATGGTTAATTTCTGCAGGTTATCCATAGGAGTTGTAATTGTTAGTTAGATGATTCTAAGTGTTCTACCAATTCTCAATAGCTGTGAGGTGCGAGATTGTTGGTCTGTCTAGGGTGTTAAATTGCTAGTTCTAGAGGCTTTGTGAGAAGATCTTCCTAGTTTCCCTAGCATTCCTTGTAGGCCAAGTCTTATCAGAAATATTGTAGTTACCCCTTGCACTTTTAGGTGTATTGTGACTTTCGCGCTGTGAGGTAGACTGTCTAGCGGGTACTTTAAGATTCGAGTAGGTAAGCCTGTGAGGGTAACCTCTCAACCGGTGGTTTAACAGCACAACAATATTCTAGGGTTTCCCCTTGAGAAGGGTCGAGGGTGTCTAGTTTATTCTTGATGTTTAGTATTTCAAGATCCCGGTTCCACACCAGTTCCATAGCCATTAGAAGCTTATCATTCATGTGTAGGATTCTAGCCTAGGTAGTGCCTTCCCATCCATCTGACCTCAGTTACAGTCTCCAGTTTGTGTATTTAGTTATTTTAGTTTTATTATTTTATTTATTTGCATTAGTCTTTTAGAAACCCACCCTTTAAGCAATAAAACATTATTAAGTCAGTATTTAGGATAAGTAATCGAGTCTAGTTTACGTTTTCCAGTAGAGTCTCGTGGGTTCGATACTCGGACTTACTTTAGCTGTACTGCACTGACCGGTACACTTGCCGGTTGTGTGGTTTAGGTTTAGAGAGTCTTAGGTTATAAATTTAAAACTTAGAGTGTCTAGTTTAGGTTAATTTAGTTAGTTTTTACTAAACCACTTTGAGCACATCAAGTTTTTGGCGCCGTTGCCGGGGACTCTTGGCGATTGCGTTTACTAGCTATGATTACACTTATCTGCTATATCTGTGCTACTTGTGTTTTGTGTTGAGTCTGTCTTTTTGTATAGTGAGTCGTAGGAGTCTAATTGTTTGTGTATATTTATTTCTATCGAGTCTGTAAATATGTTTGAAATTTGTGGAGGACCCTATTTTACCGTTAGATTTCCACAAAATGCGGGGTCCTCTGCATATTGTTATGCTAATTCCTTTGTGCAGCCGCCACCATGTTATTCACAGGGTTGTCCTACATATCATTATGATGACTCGTATCAGCAGCCACATTTTAATTAGTATCCTGATCAAATTCCTGGAAGCAATTCTTGTGAGAATAGTGGTAATGATTGGAGTAAAATAGAGAGTCTGTTGACATTATTAGTTGCGAAAGATGCCAATACCCAGAAAATGTTAGCAGAGCAGGACATCCTCATAAAAAACCACGATGCCATCCTTAAAAACCGACAGGCTGCTATTTTAGATCTTCAAAGAACACTAAAAGATATATCTAGGAGATTAGAAGAAGAAAAAGAAAAGTTTCAGCAAGAGCAGGTGCCGAAAGTTGGTTATACATATGATGAGGAGGGCAACTACCTCGGGTACATGAACGCTCGAGGGGAGTTGTTCCCAACGTTTCCAGAAGAAGGGAAGGAGCCTATCGTGGAATACGCAGATGAGTCAGATGAAGAGATCATCCCAATCACGGAGACGAAAATGGACATTGAAGTCCCACCTCCGGTGCCACAGGTTACTATATATGATTTTTGGAGTGACTCTGATGAAGAGGACGACGAGGAAGAATGTGCGGCGTATCAGAGGTCGTTAGTGAAGAGAGAAGTGATTGAAGACGAAGTGGAATTGGGAGATTCCATAGGTATGATGTTTGGTGCAGAGGAAGACAACAAGGTGAGTGAAAAGTTATTGTCTGAGGAGGATGAATTTTTAGATATGGAGTTAGAGGGTTTACCTGCTTATGAAGAAGTAGGGGAGTTTGATCCTGATGGGGATATTGCATACCTGGACGCCCTACTCGAAGGTGAACCGACAGACATGACTGAACCTGCACCAGAAGAAAGAACTAAGTGTGGGGATCATCCCATGGAAATGGTGGAAGAAGAAGCGCACCATAACTGGCCCGTGGTATTAGTAATAGATGGAACTTCAAAATCAACAACACCACGGGAGAGGGCAAGGAAGAGAAAAAGAAAGGATCGGAATCGGAATCGTTATCGGAAGAGGATCAACGGCTGGCACGAGCTGGAGAAGAAGAAGAAGCCAGTGAAAGTTAAGCACGATCAGTCTTCTTGCTACATGCCACGCATCCGGTTCAATCCAGGTAAGTTTAAATTTTGGTGGTCTGACTCGTTAAGAATGCTTAGATTATTTTTCAATTCCACTAATAAATATTCAATTGTTAACGAGGACCGGGTGGAATTAAACGGGTTAGATCGGGTCCAGATAAAAGAGAAGCCCCCTGATTAACTTTAAGTGTAGGGAGGCTCTGTAAAGTTTGTAAATTTATATTTATATTTATACTTATTATTATTTTTTTAGCTTTTCATTTTTTTTTATTTTGTGGTCCGTCGTTTGGTAGTGGTTCATAGGTTTTTATCTTTCTATTTTATCTTTGTTTTTGTGTCTTCGAGTCTATTTGCAGGTTTGCGTGTTTGCTTAGGTAGAGGAAATTTCACCATGAGCGGATCCCATGTATTTATCTTTATATATTTTATGAGTGGGAGTTTGGTAAAGGTTTGGGTAATAAAAGAGAATTTTTCTTAAAAAAAAAAAAAAAATAGTTAACTTTCTGTGAAAAAAGACTTTTCATGTAATGTGAGGAGTCTGGGCTGACCTGTTCGTCTCATGCGACCAGCTATTACCCCGGAAAGTTATATTTTTTTTACTCGTTAGCAACGCGTGTTGTGATCACCAGTGTCCCTCACGTTGAGCGAGAATCGTATTTTTTTTCTTTCTACCCATTTGGTTCTACCACCATTCACCGCCATTTTGCCAAGCAGGTACGTTTTATTGTTTGTTGTTATATTATGAGTCTAAGTTAGTTGTTGTGTCTTTTTATTTTTTTTGTGGTTCGGTATTATGATCGGGTTTTGTCTGTTTCGTTTTGCGCAGGTTTGGATTGCACCACCCGTACCCAATCTCCATTCGGGTGATTCCGAAGCTGTTTATCATTTATCAAGGCAAGCCCAGAGTTTACCACTGTGTCAGAGCCGATCGCGAATGAAATGCTATACGATCGAGCTGGATTGGACTAGATTTTTTTTGGAGCTTACGCGTTAATAAACCAGCTAAGTCCTTTCCAATTTGTCCTTGTCTTTTTATTTTTGTATTCGGAATTTATTTTTTGTTTTGAGTCGTTTTCTATTCCTACATTGAGGGCAATGTAGAGTTTAAGTGTGGGGATGGGAAACTGTCGTTTAGTTTGTATATAGAGTCATTTTGAGTCAAAAAAAAATCGAAAAAATTTGAGAAAATGTCCCTGATTTTGAAGTTTGCATTATATAAAATATGGAAGATGATAGGTAAAGTTAGGTGTCCGGTTTTCAAATAGTATGTATAATAAGAGATTAAAATTGATTGAAAACGTGTCTGATTTGGGATATGTGGGTAGGCTCGGCCGGTAGAAAGGTTTCCTTTGAAAAGTAATAAATTAATTATGTTAGGCTATGTTGTGGGTTCTCATCTAGGAGAAACGGGGAGACCGAAACCGCCAAAAATAGTATAAGAAGCATCGTTATAAGTTTAAAACCGTTAGAATTTCTTATCACTTTGAAAAAAGAAAAAAAATATATTAGAAATCGAAGCAAAAATGCTGAAGCTTAAGGTGCCTGGCCACTGGGATAGCGACTTGGATTGGTCACACCCTCTGAGTTAAGTATGCTGAGATGAAAAAAAAAATGCTGAAGCTTAAGGTGCCTGGCCACTGGGATAGCGACTTGGATTGGTCACACCCTCTGAGTTAAGTATGCCGAAAAAAAAAATGATTTTAAATTCTCTTGGTTTTCTACATAAGACGGTTGGGAAATGGTCAATTGGTCGTTCATTTAGCTTCATAAGCTTGAGGCGGGATTAGGAGGAACTGTGGCTTCCTTCGAGTGAGACCCTAGATAGACTAATCAACATGAACTTAACATAAATAAAAAGGGGCTTGGAAACCGGTGTGGGTTTAAGAGGATCAATATACCTGCAATTGCAATCAACACGTTAGTAGATTATTAATTAAGTAACCTATGTTTTGAAACTGGATGTAAACCTAACTGTGATTCCATAGCATAATTCTTTTTCAGGGACGAAAAAGAGATAAGTGTGGGGATATTTGATGTATTGTAAAATACATCTATTTCCAGTGTAAAGTTTGTACAGTTTTCGAGTCGTTTAGATAATGTTTTTATTAGTTTTAGGCTTGTACCGGTCTAATTTATTTAGTATAGGTTTTTATAGATTTTTATTAGTTTTGTGTCGTTTTTAGTACTTATGTATTTATTTTATATTTTGGTAGGTGTTCGAATGGACGTTGGAGCGTAAACGAGCAACTTTGATCAAGCCAAGAACACCCAAGTCAAGATCATGGAGCTAGAATGCTATATAATAATAATAATAATAATAATAATAATAATAATAACAATAATAATAATAATAACAATAACAATAATAATAATAATAATAATAATAATAATAATAATAATAATAATAATATATAACAATAAAACAAAAGTGAATTGTGACTTGTGTCACAAATTGAAGGGTCACGGCCCAAAGGCCAAATGGAAAAAGAGATTTGAGGGTTCCATAATATCATTATAGGAGAAGACAGAATGGAGAACAATTATTTATGAGAGGAGGTGCTGCATATTAAGAATCGGAGAGGAACATTATATTCAAGAAGACGACGCACATCGATTGGAGGGTATCACCGAAGCAGAAGCATCATATTATTCTTTGAAGAAAAAAAGAGAAGGAGGTGAAGGGTTGAGGCATAGGTGCCAGCACGGGTCGGTTCTAATTCAATATTTATTATTTATTTATTCTAACCCGTTGTGAACGCCATGAATATGTTTAGTTTTATTTGTTTTGATTTTATCATGCCTTTTATTGGCTAGACCTTTTCGCTACCTAGGTTAAAGATGATTGCACATGTTTGATTTATTTTCTTTTGGTCTTGGAACTTTTTGGTTGTGGGTTGAATTTTAAAGTAAAGAACTCTTTATTTTCTGGTTTGATGTATATGCATATTTAGTTTTGTTTAATTAATTTTTATAAACTCCACTTGCGTTTTTGTGACTGGGTGTTAGCAACTAGTTTATGGTTAATTTCTGCAGGTTATCCATAGGAGTTGTAATTGTTAGTTAGATGATTCTAAGTGTTCTACCAATTCTCAATAGCTGTGAGGTGCGAGATTGTTGGTCTGTCTAGGGTGTTAAATTGCTAGTTCTAGAGGCTTTGTGAGAAGATCTTCCTAGTTTCCCTAGCATTCCTTGTAGGCCAAGTCTTATCAGAAATATTGTAGTTACCCCTTGCACTTTTAGGTGTATTGTGACTTTCGCGCTGTGAGGTAGACTGTCTAGCGGGTACTTTAAGATTCGAGTAGGTAAGCCTGTGAGGGTAACCTCTCAACCGGTGGTTTAACAGCACAACAATATTCTAGGGTTTCCCCTTGAGAAGGGTCGAGGGTGTCTAGTTTATTCTTGATGTTTAGTATTTCAAGATCCCGGTTCCACACCAGTTCCATAGCCATTAGAAGCTTATCATTCATGTGTAGGATTCTAGCCTAGGTAGTGCCTTCCCATCCATCTGACCTCAGTTACAGTCTCCAGTTTGTGTATTTAGTTATTTTAGTTTTATTATTTTATTTATTTTCATTAGTCTTTTAGAAACCCCCCCTTTAAGCAATAAAACATTATTAAGTCAGTATTTAGGATAAGTAATCGAGTCTAGTTTACGTTTTCCAGTAGAGTCTCGTGGGTTCGATACTCGGACTTACTTTAGCTGTACTGCACTGACCGGTACACTTGCCGGTTGTGTGGTTTAGGTTTAGAGAGTCTTAGGTTATAAATTTAAAACTTAGAGTGTCTAGTTTAGGTTAATTTAGTTAGTTTTTACTAAACCACTTTGAGCACATCAAGTTTTTGGCGCCGTTGCCGGGGACTCTTGGCGATTGCGTTTACTAGCTATGATTACACTTATCTGCTATATCTGTGCTACTTGTGTTTTGTGTTGAGTCTGTCTTTTTGTATAGTGAGTCGTAGGAGTCTAATTGTTTGTGTATTTTTATTTCTATCGAGTCTGTAAATATGTTTGAAATTTGTGGAGGACCCTATTTTACCGTTAGATTTCCACAAAATGCGGGGTCCTCTGCATATTGTTATGCTAATTCCTTTGTGCAGCCGCCACCATGTTATTCACAGGGTTGTCCTACATATCATTATGATGACTCGTATCAGCAGCCACATTTTAATCAGTATCCTGATCAAATTCCTAGAAGCAATTCTTGTGAGAATAGTGGTAATGATTGGAGTAAAATAGAGAGTCTGTTGACATTATTAGTTGCGAAAGATGCCAATACCCAGAAAATGTTAGCAGAGCAGGACATCCTCATAAAAAACCACAATGCCATCCTTAAAAACCGACAGGCTGCTATTTTAGATCTTCAAAGAACACTAAAAGATATATCTAGGAGATTAGAAGAAGAAAAATAAAAGTTTCAGCAAGAGCAGGTGCCGAAAGTTGGTTATACATATGATGAGGAGGGCAACTACCTCGGGTACATGAACGCTCGAAGGGAGTTGTTCCCAACGTTTCCAGAAGAAGGGAAGGAGCCTATCGTGGAATACGCAGATGAGTCAGATGAAGAGATCATCCCAATCACGGAGACGAAAATGGACATTGAAGTCCCACCTCCGGTGCCACAGGTTACTATATATGATTTTTGGAGTGACTCTGATGAAGAGGACGACGAGGAAGAATGTGCGGCGTATCAGAGGTCGTTAGTGAAGAGAGAAGTGATTGAAGACGAAGTGGAATTGGGAGATTCCATAGGTATGATGTTTGGTGCAGAGGAAGACAACAAGGTGAGTGAAAAGTTATTGTCTGAGGAGGATGAATTTTTAGATATGGAGTTAGAGGGTTTACCTGCTTATGAAGAAGTAGGGGAGTTTGATCCTGATGGGGATATTGCATACCTGGACGCCCTACTCGAAGGTGAACCGACAGACATGACTGAACCTGCACCAGAAGAAAGAACTAAGTGTGGGGATCATCCCATGGAAATGGTGGAAGAAGAAGCGCACCATAACTGGCCCGTGGTATTAGTAATAGATGGAACTTCAAAATCAACAACACCACGGGAGAGGGCAAGGAAGAGAAAAAGAAAGGATCGGAATCGGAATCGTTATCGGAAGAGGATCAACGGCTGGCACGAGCTGGAGAAGAAGAAGAAGCCAGTGAAAGTTAAGCACGATCAGTCTTCTTGCTACATGCCACGCATCCGGTTCAATCCAGGTAAGTTTAAATTTTGGTGGTCTGACTCGTTAAGAATGCTTAGATTATTTTTCAATTCCACTAATAAATATTCAATTGTTAACGAGGACCGGGTGGAATTAAACGGGTTAGATCGGGTCCAGATAAAAGAGAAGCCCCCTGATTAACTTTAAGTGTAGGGAGGCTCTGTAAAGTTTGTAAATTTATATTTATATTTATACTTATTATTATTTTTTTAGCTTTTCATTTTTTTTATTTTGTGGTCCGTCGTTTGGTAGTGGTTCATAGGTTTTTATCTTTCTATTTTATCTTTGTTTTTGTGTCTTCGAGTCTATTTGCAGGTTTGCGTGTTTGCTTAGGTTATAAATTTAAAACTTAGAGTGTCTAGTTTAGGTTAATTTAGTTAGTTTTTACTAAACCACTTTGAGCACATCAATCGTTCATACCTTTAAAGTAGCCGGAAACTATGACAAAATAATGTTCAGACCTGGACTCCACTATGTTGAAAATAGAGGGATCCTAAATAGAAACCAGGCCGCCCGACCTCCCAATCGACTTCCTGGCAGAACATTGAAACCTTGAGTTATCCCAGAAGCGAGACCAAAACGAATCGGGGACATCACCTACATGAGTTTCCTGAATGCACAGGAAAGAAGCCTTAACTTCCCTTTTCAACCTTCTGATCCAACCCGGTTTGTCAGGACCAAAAACCCCCCTCGAGTTAATTGACAAAAAAATCATGAGGACACATCTTGCTCCAATTCCCCCCCCCCCCCCCCAATCATCTTCTTCACAGCAGAAGAAAAACCATTAACTTCCACACCTAGTCTTTCACCAAACTTTAAAGTGCCTTCAATTTCATCATTCAATTCCACCCATACTCTTTATTCTTATCCTCGCAACAGCTGCCATCACCCTTGTCAACCACCTGCGAAACATTCACCTGTGGTTGTTCCAGGTTTTTCCCCATCTTTTTTACCCTTAGATTTTCTTCAACATCATTTTTAATAATTTCCTCCAGGCTGAATGGATCCGATACAACTGGGTCATTTAAGTCTGGTGTTTTAAACAAATAGGCCATACTAAAACGTAAATTCTTTTTATCTTTGTTTCTAAGGGTGACAAAACTGAGCCCACTATTTTTAGGAGGAGCATGGCCCAAACAATCCAGCCCAATACTGGATGGGGAATCCATCTTAACTGGAGTGCAGGAAGTGGGACCAGATTTTGAAGATAGATGGACGTTTCCTATTTCCTTGTGAATAGACATTGGAGAATCAACTTTTAATAAATCTGCCTTGGACTCCACCCCAACAACATTATCACTTAAAGAACTGTTTCCCATGCACAAATTATCAACTTTTGCCTCTCCAACTTTAACGTCGCAATCCACTGACTCAGAAGATGAACAGACCTCCGATATTACCTCCGGTGATCGTCCGGCAACCATCTTCTTGGGGAACGACGGTCTCCACTGTTCTTCTATTTCAGGGACCCAAACCATGATATGATACCAATCATATGAAAATTCCATTGAGTTGTGAAAACTAGAGAATCCCTCTTAACCATTCACCAAGTGACACATCAACACTTTTTTAGTTTTTTGTATTTTTTTACTTAGGGGTATAAAAGTCTTTTTGTAAACAATAGTATGGGCATTTTAGTAATAGCAACACCCCACCCCACCCCACCCCACCCAAGTTACCTTTTAAATAATAATAATAATAATCATATCCATCCATAGTGGTGGAGTGGCTTTTGTTTCACCTATGTGATCAAAGGTTTGATCCCCACTTTCATCATTTATGGTTTGGTATCCGGGTGAAGATCGAATACGGGTGGCGCCGGTTCCAATCTGATGGGCGGAGAGGTTTTACCGAGTTCTATAACACTGTCGTGCCTTCGGGCGGGTGGGACTCGGGTTTCTGCGCATCGGGAGAAGGCGGGGACTGCTGGAGGTCGAGTAGTCGATTCTTGGGCACGGCACCTCGCAAGGGTGGTTGCCACACAGTTGTTCGCCGATCAATAATAATAATAATAATAATAATAATAATAATAATAATAATAATAATAATAATAATAATAATAATAATAATAATAATAATAATAATAATCTCTCACCACTATCTCTCTCTACCTCTCTCTCCCTCTCTACCCCTCTCTCTCTCTCTCTGTCTCTCTCTCACTCTCTCTCTATAAAACAACAGATCTGGTTGGGGGGGGTGGTTCGAATGGGTGGTTTGGTGGCTCGAAAGAGGCGGGTTTTGGAGGTGGTTGATGATTCGACGACGAGGGGGGGTGGATCTAATGATGGGGAAGAACAGATCCATTGTAGTGATGAATAAGATGGCGTTGGGGAGAGGATTTTTTGCAGAGGGGTTTCGAGATGGTTCGGTGGAGGGGTTTTGGGGCGGTCGATGTGGTGGTGAATCTATGGTGGTTGAGGGCGGTTTTTGAGGGTGGTGGAGGTGGTCGATGTGGTGGTGGATCTGTGGTGGTTGAGGGAGGTTTTGAGGGTGGTCAATGGTGGTGATGATGAAGACGACTGGTATGTTTATTATTATTGTTATTATTATTATTATTGTTATTATTATTATTTATTATTTTTGTTGTTGGTATTATTATTTTTTCTGTTATTATTATTTTCTGTTATTATTGTTATTATTATTATTATTATTATTATTATTATTATTATTATTATTATTATTATTATTATTATTATTATTAATGATGTTATGGTGAACAGATAGATTTTTTATGTTGAAAATTTTGGGGGGTTTTTGTCAGGAGATGATGCTGCGAAGAAGATGATGTTTTGCGTTTAAGAAGCTAATGCTGTGGAGACGACGATGAATGGTATAGTATTTTTGTAAGAAAACACTAGTGTAAACATCAGTTTACACAAACGTAAATATGAATGTATATACGTTGTGATGTAAGAAAACACTGGTGTAAACATCAGTTTACACAATTGTAAATATGAATGTATAGTCGTTTTGATGTAAGAAAACACACCATCATCTTTTGTGGTTTGGTTTTTTACACTAGTGTATTTCTGTAGAAGTTTTGTGTATGGCAGATTTACCCTGGTGTAAACAATTACACCAGTGTAAACATCATCATCATCATATATTTGTTTGGTTTTTTACACCAACGTAATTTTGTAAAAAATTGTGTTTGCAGATTTACACTGGTGTAAATAACCATACCAGTGTAAATCATACAAAAATTATGAAAGTTTTAAAAAAAAATTAAATTAATTAAAAAATAAAATAAAGTTTAAAAAATGAATATTTTTAAAAAGTTTTGTGTATAACATAATTAAGTTAATTTTAAAAAATAAATGAAATAAAGTTAAATGAATATTTTTAAAAAGTTTTGTGTATGACATAATAAGTTTATTTTAAAAAATAAAATAAAAGATTAAATGATATTATATTATTTTTTTCTCTCCCATAGGTTTTTACCTAAATACCCTTAAAGTACTAATTTATATTAAAAAAATACTTATTAATCATGTAAAGACAAAAAAGTCTCATCCTTGATCTCAACCATTGGATCACCAAGATCAATGGTCCATAAGGGTTCTCTAGTTCTCACAACTCACTTGAGTTCTCCCTTAATCCTAACCCTAATTGCATATATCCTCCTATTTTTAACTATAATTACATATATACCCAACCCAAAGTTTAAATTACATATACCTCCTACAAAACTTCATAAATTACATATATACCCATTCTATTAAAAATACATTAGAAAATAACTATTTTACCCTTATTCTTTTACTAAACTATATTCACGACAAGTCATACAACACATTTCTTACATCTTACAACTTATATCACATATGATCTTTCCAACATAGTAAGTTATGAACACCAAGAACATGTAACATGCAAAATGTTTCCATGCATCCTACAATTTGATTTCACCGAAACAAGTGTTCTAACACTCTTACATAATCATTACTAAGCCCTCATATCATTACATTCATCATAACATGTAATGATATGAGGTGCTTAATAATAGAATGGGTATATTTGATATTTTTAATTTTTGAGAAGGAAAAATATGTAAATAAAATTTTGACTTGGATATATATGTAATTTGAATGAGGGATATATGTAATTGCCCAAAATATACAGTTAGACATAATTAACCATACTTGTTTTGTGATTTTTTTTATGAGAGCTTCGTAATTAATGAGCTACCAATTGATCGATGTGGAAAGCTCAATCAAAACATATAAGTTTAAAAGGAGTGTGATATTCATCTTTACTAATAATGGTAAGTAAAGTGTCGAATTTACAAGAAGTCAGTTGAAAGTGTCAGCAGTTGTATAATTTATTAAACTAGACATGAAAAGTAAATCTGAAAAGTGATTGATTTGATTCATTGTGAAAACTAGTGGTCTGTTTGGTATGGGGTAATAAAATGGATGAGGGAATGGAATGGACGAGGTAATGAAATGACAAGGTAATAATGGTTTATTATTATTTCATGTCTTGTTTGGCTGCTATGTGAGATTAAAACAAAACATTATTTTGTGTTGTTGGATAGGTGGAAAAAGACGAAGAAATAAAATCAGAGGTGGGTGGTGGTCAGTGGCAGTGATGGTGGGTGGTGATATGTGGCGGTAGTGGCGGTGGTGGGTGGCGACGGCGGTGGTGGCGACAGTGGAAGGTGGATGTGGATGGCTGTGATGGTGGGTGGGCGACGATGGTGAGTAGTGGTGGTGGTGGGTGGTGGTGATGATAGGTGGTGGTGTGTAGTGGTGGTAGGTGGTGAAGACGGCGGTGGTGGGTGGTGGAGACAGCGGTGGTGGGTGGCGGAAACGGTGGCGATGGGTAAAGGTGGATGGAGGTGATGGTTGGTGGGTGGCGATGGTCAGTAGTGGCGGCAGGCCGGCGGCGGTTGTGGGTGGCAACGACGGCGGTGGGTGATGGAGACAGCGGTGGTGGGTGGCGGCAACGGTGGTGATGGGTAGAGGTGGATGGCGGTGACGGTGGGTAGGTGGCGATGCTGAGTATAGGCGGCGGGCCGACGGCGGCGGTGGTTGGTGGCGGCGGTAGTGGTGGGTAAAGTAAATTGTGGTGAGTGATGGTGGCAGGTGGTAGAGGCGGCGCCGCGGCGGTGGATGGGTGATGGTGGTGGGCGGAGGTGGGTGGTGTTGGATGTCGGTGGTGGGCGGCGGCGGTGGTGGGTGGGTGAAGGTAGTGGGTGGCGATGGTTGGTGGCGGCGACGACGGTGGTGGTGGGTAGTGGCAGAAGCGGTGGTGCGCGACGGTGGTGGGTGGTGGCGACAACAGTGGTGGGTGGTGACGATGGTGGTGGGTGGTGATTGTGGGTTATGGTGTTGTTAGTAAAGGGTGAATGATGGATGAAATGAAAAAAAAAACATGGGGGTGGATGAAATGGTTTTGAGAGAATGAAATGCCTTGTGGAATGAGTGCTTCCATTCCTTTAACCAACCAAACACACTATTTTTCATTACCTCATAATGGTCAATTCCGTTTCCTCTTTCATTCCATCATACCAAACGTTACCTAGATTTATCTTAGATTGGTTTAAAAACAATACATGAGAAAAATAAACAATCCCATATTTCGAGTTTGCACAATAGGATGTACGACCTAGTTCTACCTAGGGTATGTTTGGCAAAACTAGCCGGTTGTTGTAGCTTTTTAAATATATTTTGTTTGACAAAGTAGCTGGAGCTTTTAATAAAATGTATAAAATGACCAAAATGGGCATTAACTAAAAGCTTGTATGCATTTTTTTTATTTTTTTTATAATAGAATGGGTATTTGTGTTATTTACTCATTAAAATCTTATAACTAGTAAGAGTTTTTTCTTAAATGCAAGTACTAGTTGTGTTTCAATACATAGTTTTTTTTTTCTCAAAAAGCTTCAAGCTTTCAAACAAACAAAGCTTTTTATTAAGTAGTAACTTTTTCTTAAAGTTTAAAGCTTGAACTTCACAAAAGTTTTTAAAAGTTCCTTACCAAACACACCTCTAGCCTAAATCAAATAGACATAATTTAGTTTTTTTATTTGATTTATGTAATGGCTATAGAATGACTTATAAAGATTTTTATTCACAACTAGTGTGACTCACGGCGCGCGTTGCGCGCCTTACACGTTCGTTTTGTAAAGAGGACTATCAGACGTCATAGTAAAAAAGTTGGCCGCGCTTTGCGCGCCTTAAACCACTTTACCACCAAGCCATTTTTAGAGTCGCGCGCTGCGCGACTTGCAAATTTGTTTGTTACAAACTATACAAATATGCGTTAATAAACATCTCTAAAAAAATTTAACAAAAGTTGACGACCTT
Organism: Ambrosia trifida; assembly: GCA_028751855.1. Taxonomy (NCBI): domain Eukaryota; kingdom Viridiplantae; phylum Streptophyta; class Magnoliopsida; order Asterales; family Asteraceae; genus Ambrosia; species Ambrosia trifida. Next base: position 122,484,790 of record CM054127.1, read on the forward strand.
AACAAATCTAAAATATAAAGAAGGCGCACTTTGACTTTGGATGTCCACCCGTGAGACTCCACAGAAGATGGTGTTGCCAAGTAACTACTATGGAAACCTGCAAATTTTTTAGAGACGTTTAGTTTCCTTCATTCTATAAATACCTAATTATGTTTCTAAAATCAATTGTATAAACCATAAAGTCTAAACTGGTATGACAAATTGCAGGAAGGTTTCATGGTATGACGGCCGCCTGGTGCAACGGCCCGACTCGTTAAATGCTCCCATCACCTACACCTGGCTGCTATTCGGGTTCATTTTGTCGCTTATTTGTGTCTACTTCAATCTCCCATTGACTGAGCGTATTGTGCGTCACACATACAGGCCGTTAAAGATCTGAACTGTTGCAACATGGATAGGTTACCAAGTAAGTGATATACATAAATCAGCATAACTGATGCATTTGAGCAAGAAATTTGCAGCCTGGGTACTCTTAGTCTGTTAATCCTCTCAAGGTATATTACATAGTATGTCCTTTAATTTTCTCAAGAATCGCAAACTTCAGTTTTGTGACGGCATAACATTACGGAATATAACATTCATGACCATTAGTTACATTCATTTAAAACAGGGGAGATCATGCAATTACTATTGTTGCATTAGCTTTAGGAACATTAGTATGCAACCTGTTATAAAACAATAATCACAGATTGGCCTATGAACGTTTCTATGTTGTATTGTGGATTGCTTATCAAACTGTTTTAGTAAGCTAACACAATTTAATCAAGAAATCTATATGTTAACATAGGTTGTCTTTAAATATAATTTGATCTGGATGTACAACACAATATGGCTAAATTTAGCATCAATAGTATGCATCATAATTATCCACTCATGATTTAAAATCCTAAATCTTCAACCATAACCTTTCAAATACACAATAGATCATGGTTTAACTTTCTTAAACCAAACGCCTTTTGCATTTTCAAATACACTTTGAAAACTGCAACAAATTCTTTTCGGTAAATGTTCGACACTAAACATTGTAAAAGCTTCAAGTATCTCCAACAATGATGTTTCTAGGAACTAACATAAAAACCATTGCAGGTCAAGCGAACCAAAGAAATTACCCATTTGTAGCTTAAAGATACATACATGATTCATCTTTAGAATAAAAATTCAACTAATCCTTTGTTAAACATCATAAAAACATAGTCCGTGCAGATCACTGGGTTTTACATTAACCATTTAGACTTGCAAAATATATAATTTAGCACCTAGAGTTTGGTTTTAAAAAGCGAAAAGCGCACAAAAGCGACAATGTCTAAAACCAAGGTGCGAAGCACCAAGCGCAATAGCGCAATGCTGTAAAAGCCACAGTTCTAGTTATAGCAGGGGTCGCAACTACAGGTTACTTTTACATTTATGGTCTCTTAGCTTTGAATATGGTTTTACAATTTACCTTCGCTTTTATCGCTAAACTTTTCGCACACACGTACATATCTTAGTTTAAAGCATGGTGATTAGATGCATTTTGGTTGAGTTCAAACTTGGGTTTTTTTTGGTACAAACATTTATATATACAATAATAACTCATGTAATGACATAACTAACCTTCCTTCCCTGTCAGTTGCTTGCTTGAAACATATACAGCCTGGCGAACTGCAGATTATTCTATTCGACCTGCAATTCGCTGCACTGAAACTGATCTAACCATCTGATGATCCAGCAGCCGATTGATCCCATAACCATCCAGTTATCTTTCACCAAGCAATGCTTATCTGCAGCGATTTGGAAAAGATTAGGATAAATGTTCCTTAACGGCTCATTGTGCAGCCAACTGTCAAGCGAGAAACGAATATTATCACCTCTTCCAATAGCAGCCTTGAAGTAACGCTGCAAGTGATTTCCTTGCATCAGTAAAGTTTCGCTATTTCTGACTATCGCGCGCCAACATCAACATAGATTCTTATAATTTTTTACATAGATTCTTATAATTTTTTACATAGATTTTTATAATTTTTTACACTTGCGACACAACAAAAAAAAAATCAAACAACAATATTTCAGTTAACTAAAATAACTAAAATAACAAATTTGTATAGAACCAAAGAGAAATGATATACCGCTTATTAGTTTTGGTACTGTAGTCTTTGTTAAATATTGATTTAATATGATTGGTATAACTTATGGCGAATATTATTAAATATGTTTCACCTTAATCTTCTTGAGCTTCTTATTCTCCTCTCTTTGTTTTTCACAGTTAGCCCGTAAGGCTGCAATTTTCTGCGTTAAAAGGTAACGTAAATTAGCATTAAAATAACGGCAAGTATGTTTCACGGATAAGAATGACAACTGGACTTAAATCATACCTTTTTCAAATCATTTTGTTCCTCCATCAGTACAATCCCCTCATCCTTAGGGCCAGCCAAAGTCCAAATACTGATAGTCGAAGCAATTAAGGCTCTACTAAATGAATAGTAACCTCATTAATGAGAAAAACGACATCGTTCTGCAACTATTTACACAAAACAGGTCAGTTAAACCTCTCTGCCACTCTAACATGAGCCATCCAACTTTGACCACCAGCATATAATTGTTCAAAAAAAATTACTATCTTGCTATCACCATTCATGTAAAACATTCAAGCCATTCAGCCTCAAATTATTAGAGATGCTTGCTTACTCAACAATCCTTTAATTCAATCGCAATCATAAAGCCACCTACCAATTAATTTAAGAACATAATTCATAAATAGATTGTATTACCGAAGTGTAAAACTGGAAATCCCTGCCACCGGCTTCAATGGACCCATATAGGTTTTACATTCGAACCACCAGAAGCGGCTGATGCTTGTGGTACACCGCCAGCCCATGTAGACTGCTTAATAACAAAAGACAAAAAACGACAACATATCCGCAATCAAAACCAAAACATTACACATACAAATCCAATCAACAAAAAATCACATTTTTTTACTACAGTAAACCAAACCTAGATCTAGACAACATAATAATAACAATAATAGTGATTTGGTGGTCTCTAAAGCCACTCTAAACCGCATACACATTCTTGCGCATCAAAGTGACCACTGATTTTTCTAAACTTATTATGTCCACCAACTTTTTCATACCAAACCAACAACTAAATTCGATCAACAATAACCATCTCATATTCAAACCCCACACAACAAACCATGATTTTAAAACTAATAGAAACAAAGATTAAAAAAAGTAAAGTCAGACGATTCAGATCCTGAATATCATCATGGTTGAAACAACAGCTCTGTGACGGGATGGCTGCAACCGGAATCGCCATGCCAATAAGTAGACCAAATTGTCTCCTTCACAATAAAAAAAATACCATTCTATCGTACATAAACTTTGTCTATTAAGATACAGGTTACTCTATTAAGTTGAGCGTTTAGAAGTTCGACTAACATTACCTTTCCATTCTTGGGTCAACAGTTCCTTCAAGTTGTCCCCAAATGCAACCATAATTGACCACACAAAGTACACTCAGGTTCTACTGGTTTCTCCTTGTATTACAAGTGTCTAGTGGCTGCAAACAGATTAATGCTATAATCAAATTAACACAATTATTTGAGTTAATAAAAATTAAATCATAATTTGCCCCAAATGGCTTCACAATACCAGGCAGAGCATTCGTTTAATAGAAATAAAAAAACCAAATCATTAGTCTTCTATAGCAACACAAATAAAAAGTGCAAATACAATGCAATGAAAAAGCGATTGAACGAATTAAGAACACAATGCTTACCTTAGTAACAAATAAATAGTTTAATCAAATACGTGGAAGTTTATATCATACGTGTCCCCAGTCGAATGAATTCACACATGAAAAAAATAAAAAAACTATAAGGTACATGTTCTTGTTTTGGGGACACACAAAATTGCTCATTTTATTTGTTTGTGGTTCAATGGTATTTAATTAATAAAATAGTTTCGGAAGTGTTATTTTACATATCATCCCTATTTAATATCTCTATTGAAAGTCTATTTTATGAATAACACATTGTAGTTAACATTTTAAAACCATTGTTATTTAGTAAACAAATGCTAAGTTTACTCATAACCGATTGGTGAGTGACGGGTAAACCTGTATTCACATAACCTCACAGGTGCAACCATGAACTAAAAGCTTGACCCAAATAAAAATAGCTATGTATAAAGGTTTATTACCAAAAACCTTACCCAGGTTGGCCACTTGAATGAAACACAATCTTGAAGCAACCACAACCTCAATCTGCACAATAAAAAAAAAAGAATCTAAAATCACCTAAAATCACAGCTCACATATTCAGGAAAATGCACTTTTACCAGCTATCGGGTTTCAACGGTAATTCCTATGATACATCATGAGGAAACAACAGCAAAGAATACTAAACAGGAGATAATTGGTTAGGCACTATAGAGCTAAAACATTTGGCTTTCCAAATTCTTTTACATTCCCACATTTATTAGCTTTATCTTCTATAAATTACTATAGGTTATTAGCACTACAACCAAATATGACACACACAACATCTATAAGTAGGATATATTAAAACAATTGGCATTCCAAATTCTTATACATTCATACATACCCAAGTTGATCTTCTGCCAAATACTATAAATGATTAGGGAGCAGGGAACAGAAGATCCCAATTACTATAAATTGGTGGCAATGGTTCCAACAATAATCGCATCATCAAATGTTTGAATTGTTCAGAAAGATGGAAACTAAAAGTCATCCACTAAATGAACATCTAAACCCTAATTAATTTTAAAAGAAAATGCACCCTATATGTTAATTACTTCTCTGGTAGTTCATTCCTGTAGACAATCCACCAGCAATTACAGTATTACACTATCAAAGTTAAAATGAAAGGCAAAATCCGAGATAAGATGAATGGTGGCAATGTTCATCAAAGAAAACATCAATCTCCAAATAACAATATTGCTGGTCAGTTTCAAGCGGAATTGAGAGAGAATTCGAGGCTTATGATACCTTACCAATCTACAATCAGCCGATTAGTTTCTAAAATCTGAAAGCGAGTGAGTGTTTTGAATATTTAGGAAAGGCATTACAGCCTAATCTCTATCATAACAAATTGATGGCGGTGGACTGCAAATGAATGGGGTGGTGGCAAACCGAGAAAGAAACAGGAAGGATAAGCAGGAGGTGGCATGATTTGGGAGTTGCACGTGGATGAATCATCACTACCTATTACACGTGTTGCCAAGGGATGCATAACGGGTATAAAAAAAGTCAGGTAATAAAAATGGTATTATAAGACTCGAACCCGAGTACTGAATAAGCCAAACAAACAATCCAACCACCATGCCAACAACAGTCGTCTGTGTTATTTTTGACCCAAAAGCTAGTTAATAAACTACATATACAGGCAAAACACTATTCAAATCCGAAGGATTATTAATAGATTGTAATATACCAATTAAGCTCTGCTAAACTAAACCTACAATTATTCTCGATTAAGCTTTGCTAAACTAAACCTAAAATTATTCTCGATGTAAAGAAGCTAAGAACTAATGAGTTTTGAACCAAAGCTTATAACAAAACTAAATATTTTAACAAAATCACTTAACAATTATCCAGAATAGTCTTAGGGTTGTTTGGCAAGTGCTAAATTAGTAAGTGTTGAACCAGAAATAGGTCTAAATGGGTAAGAGGCTCTGAACCAGTATGTGCTGAACCACTAAACTGTTGTTTCGTTAAATATCCGAATAAATATGTAAAATGACTATTTTACCCTCACCCTACCCCACCCACCTGCCTCTTTTTTTTTCCTTTACTCACGACACTGTTTTCCCAACCCCACCCACCCCATTTCTTCTTTGTCTTTCTCTCAAGAATATGTCCACCACACACACATACAGATGGATTATTAATGAAGAAGTGAAGAATCTGTAAAACTTTTATTTTCTCTTTTTATTTTCTTTTCATTTTCACAACACACACACACTTTAGAGAGAGAGGGGGACAATAGAGAGAGAGAAACCGAAGAAAAAGAGAGAGAGAGAGAGAAGAGGGGCGGAGCTGCGGGGAGAGGAGATAGGGAGGAGAGGGAGGGGGAAGGCGACTGGTGGAGAGGAGATAGGGAGGAGGGTGGATGAGGGTCGGACGACGTGGATGAGGGTGGGTCATGGTCGGATGACGTGGAAGAGTGTGGGTCGGAGGTCGGAGGAGCAGAGGAGCATGTTATGTGGGAAAAGGAGGAGAAGGTTAAGGCAAATAAGGGATAACAATGTTTATTTTTTCATTCAGCATCGACCCATTGCTGAACCATTCAGTCTTAATGTGTTCCATTCAGAGGTTGGTTTTTTTCAACGATACGCCTTCACCTTGGAGCGATTCAGAGGTTGCCTCTTAATGGAACCAATAAGAGGTCAACCAAACAGTCCCTTAAGATTCTAACAAAACTCAATCTCAACTAGGTTAAACAAAAGTCAAAACATCAAATCACACAAACCTTACACATAGAGATGGTCACGAGTGATAATTTAAAAAAGTCAAAACATCAAACTCTACACATCAAATCACACAAACCCTACTCTTCAAAAGGTATCTGCATTTGCATCATATACTCTTCTAAAGCTAGATGTTCACGGGGTGAGCTAGCCGTGCATCCGCATAAAAAAATATCACATATGGCTTTTATAGGTCAATTTCCAAAATTTCACAATCTGACACGACCGTGATTTACAATGCTCTTTTAAAGGCTTGCGGTTCTAGTCTTCTGTAATGGTGCTTGAAACAGAGTTAGCTTAAGGAGCACAACCAAAAATTATGGTGCTTTCACAATAACTTACGGTGCTCAATTCTTCAAATATCCGTGTTCTTCATCTAGCTTTTGCATTTTAATACCTTTGACCCTCAAACTTCCTCCTATAGCTTTCACATGCTCCATACTTTGTAAGAATATATTTATGTATTCTATTATGTGGCCCTTATAATCATTTATCTAATAAATGATCAATTACTTAAATACCCCTATTAGTTTAACTGGTCTTTATGTGATGGACGTAATTACCCTTAATGAACCATTAAATAGGGTTTCCCCTTGGGTGTATATATAGAGATTATTAGGAGAGCTTAAGGACTAATGAAACACCAATACTCTAAACCCTAATGCCTCCCTCTCCTCTCTAAAACTGAGATTATGATCTCCTTAAGCCATCCTAACTGTACACCTTAAACAGGAACCCGATCATCCTGTAGATCATGAAGTCTTCCCTCTCTAGGGTTACTGGCTAATAAGGTACATATCCAATTTACTTATTCATGTTTATGTATTATTATTATTAAAGAATTTATCAACATGTGGTATCAGAGCATATGTTGATTATATCAATTCTAAATTCGATTTGCAAAATAAAATCAAATCAAATCGAAACTTTGATTTAATAAATTGATTTGTGGTTTCTAACACTTTATGGAATAAATCATTGAAATCGAAACTTTCTGTGTTGTTTTTTTTTATAAAGTCAACGTTTACAAATCAAATTTGTGGTTTGATTAATTTATTGCAAAATCACGAAATCGATTTGTATAAATAATGGTTATTGGATAGTTTTGATTTAATAAATATCTAAACTCACGGAAAAGAAAAATAATGATTTCGCCCACTGTGCATATTATGAATAATAAGAATTGCAAATCATGTTTTGATAAACAAAGTTTTGATTTAATTAATGACGGCGGCAAATAACAGAATTATTAAACTTAGTTTCGAAAACTTTGATTTATTAAACTAAAATATTTTGATTTATCAATCGAAACTTTGATAATAAATCTAATAATTAGTATGAACGGTTCTTGTATGTTCATAGGATTGTTCATAAAATTCATCCTTATTTTGATGAAAATCGCTATAAGTTGATTACAACTAGGATTAAAATTTGTTTCCTAAAATTTTGGGAGTAACTTAATCTCCAAGTTTTTAGGGTTACCATAATTTTCAAAATCTTTGGAGATTTACTAAAATCCTAAAATTAATTGAAACCGATTTTCTAAAATCCCTAAATCATAGCACTAATGGAATTAAGGTTCTCGCATTCAATTGTTCACGGATTAACATTTTTTTGAAAAGTTGTTCTCAAACAGCTTTCCGGGTTCATGAACCAACAGTTCTCGATTTTCTGTTTTCGAAAGCCTAAATTCGAGAACCTAAAACCAAAACCGAGAATCATTACTAAATTCGGAAACCATTACTGAATCTGAGAACTCTCAAGAATTCAAGAACTATCTTGTTTTTTCCGAGAACCTAACTTACATCGAGAACCTAAGGCAACCCGAAAACTAAGTTTTTCCGAGAACTAGGAACAAGGTCGAGAACTAATTATTTTCTCGAGAACCTCTTTGTTGTTTCCGGTAACTAATTGTTTTTTTTTTTCCGAGAACTCAATTTTTACCAAGAACTATGACAAGTTCGAGAACTAACCATTTTCTCGAGAACTTCCTTGTTTGCGAGAACTAACTATTTTTCTCGTGAACCTCTTTTCCCGGGAACTAAGCCTACTTTCCTGAGAACTGGTAATCTAAAATTTTCTCGGGGTTTGCTATTAATTAGTTTATTAGTTTTGAAAAACCTTAACTAATATGTTTTCAAAACCTAAATCAATAAACATTTTGCTTCACTTTGATAACACTTAAAAGGTCCCACTTCTGCCCAAAGGTGATGTGTTACCTTATCATAGTTATCTAAGTCTAACTAAGCATACCAAATTAGTTTTGCCTAATTAACAAGAATGTCTCACTTCTGTCCAAAGATGATGTGTTACATTCATGTCCTGTAAAACTAAATTGTGCATAATAAATTAAGTGTCTCACTTCTGCCCAAAGGTGATGTGCTACACTTAATTTCACATCATGCTTAAATGATTTCACTTCTGCCCAAAGGTGATGTGCTATTGTTTAAGTAGAACTTTTAATTAATCTATTATATTTGGTGTTTATAGTAGATTTATCACATCTTCATCAAAACAATGATCCTCACATATTAATGATCCTTCATTAATATAATGATCCTAATTTGTGTCTACCTTACTTGAATATCCCATAACAAATCACTCTAAAGTTCTTCTAAAAGGTTATATCTCAAATTAACTAATCCACTCTTATTCCAAAACCTACTATGATTTGCTCTTATTGAGTCTTGATTATCCCTTAAGACATGACACTCCTGCTAATTTTCTAACAAACTAAATTTTATTTTCATTAAGAAGTGGGATGAGTCAAATATAATGTCACTTATGGTAACAAGAACTCAAATTAATGATTGCTATCAAGGAAGCCATTAAAGATTCTGAAATTCCTAAGACTAATTTTGTTTCTATGGAAGAATCAATAGAACTCTTAAAGAAGCATGCAATAAATCTAACTCAAATTAAAAGGTTAAGTGCATTCGTGAATACATCATAATATTGAATAACATGGCCCATTAAACTAAGGGCTTATTCATGGAATCGATAATGATTTTCAGTGCGTTATACAATAAATTTTCCATTTGTACGATTAGATGCCTTATGAATCAACTACAACACTTAGAAGTACCAAAGGAAAATGAGTGTGTTGATAGCAACATACGTACAGGAAGAGAAACGTCTAAAACTGAAAAAAAAATCGGATGTTATTCACCTTACTACCACTAAAACTTAAAGTGGAAGATAACTTACAATAAAGAGGATAGTTTTAAAGTTCGGAAACAAAATACAAGTACTGCTTCCAGCTCTAAGTTTTCCAAGCGGATGTCTCACTGCAAAACTACGCCATTAGACTAGGCACAAGCAATGAGACAAATCCATAAACTAAGGAAACAGCTGGCTAAGTTAAGTAGTAGAAAGTCAATGATTTTTGACTCCACAAATATAAATATTCCAATTAACACATGATTGTTGAGTCTAGTTCTATTCGTTTCCTTACCAGATTTCAACACATACTTAAGATGAGAGTAAGTGGCGAATTTATTGTTAAGGTTGAAAGAACCATTAATAACTGATCTTTGTATTAGGCTTTATGATACCTTACAATATTCTGGAGATTACTAAGAATTTTAGTATCAATACTTAAGCCACACTTTGACAGTTATGAGTTTTTTTTATGACCAAAACAAAGTCACTATTAACTTAAATTCTCATATTATTAGTTGTTATTATCTGAACAGAAACATTATTAAATAGAACAAGATGATATATACATTTTCACAACTTTGTTATCATGAAAATGAAAATTTAACAAAGGATAATGAGACCTTTGCACTTCATCCATTGTGACCAAAATTTTTTCATGAGCAATCATGAATAGGTTAATGAAGGATGATTTGTTATCAAATCTCATTCTTAGTGACTTTAAAGCATGTGTTGAATGCCCTAAACTTTAAAATGGCAGAAGGAATAATTGGGTTTCCATCACATGTTATAATTAATTGACATTAGTGGAGCTTAGAAAAATATCATCTTGTGTCTAATTTGTTTCATACGGACCTAAGTCTTAAAGAAATCAATTCAAATATACTTACATAGTTTCCTTCTAAACATGTCTTTAAAATTTCTTACGAATTCTGGACAACAAGGAAATCAAGTCTAAAATATATGAAATATTATCATTCACATGCATCACTAAAACTTATCATATGAAGTTCCGAGAGACCTAAAAGATCAGTGGGAGTATTAAGTGTCTAATTATAACTTGAAAAAGTTGCAAGAGGTGGGGGAAGTGACAATTTTGATATTATCTCAAATTACACCTCTTGTATGGCACTGCTCTATCACAACTTGTCTCCTTAAAATATAATGATACTCCTAATAAAGTTTTATTGAAGCCTAACTATGGGAAGAACTTAGATCTCTTATCAAAACTAAAGTAATCCTCAATAAGAGAAAATAACATAAACATCATTGAGTTATTTCTCTATTAGAATCTATTGGTCTTCCAATCTTTGACCTATGCATGCTAAGTTCCTAAAGATTTCTAAGTTTAGTAGCAGCAGTAAAAGTCCTTACCATGACTTGCCAGAACTACAAGAGGCGGGGGGGGGGGGGGGGGAGACTCATTAAATTCTACTCCGAATTTAACTCCGTTTACACCTCTTGTATACCGTACTGCACCAACTCTTATACACTTAGAAACTAATATTGCTCCTTATGTACCTGAGAATGAAAGCACCTAAATAAGAGCTAATTCATAAAATTGCATATGTATCTTAATAAACCCAATAGTTAACTCAGGAGGTCATCTAGGTCTAAAAGGCCTACTAACTTTGATGATCCTTACCTGACTAAAGCTGAAATGGATGTTTGGAAAGTTTACCGATCCTACCTCTTCTAATTATGTCGTCAGCATCAATCAAATCTTCTAAATGGGATAAAGCTATTATTGGCAAGCTTGATTCCATGAATTAGAAAAACGTTTGGATTTGGTTGAATTACCTAAGGGTGTTCATAACTAAACTGAATCTGAATGAAAACGTTATCAAACTAAAAGTACGATTGATTGCTGAGGATTATACTTAAGAGGGAATAAATTATCAAAGAACCTTCTTACTTGTCTTGCAAAAAGGTATCTTTGAGGATCATTACCGTTCTAGTAGCTTATAATAATTTAAGAGCTACATTAGATGAACATTAGACAACTTTCCCTAACATTGACCTACATGTTCATAAAATAACCTGAAAGTTCTAAACTGAAGGTCAAGAACACTTAGTTTGTAAGTCAATGAAATCCATGTATGGGTTGATGCAAGCATTTAAACATTATGAAATTATAATGCAATTCTTTTCATCAAGTACCAAGTGGATTAATACACCTACCTCAAGATGAGTGGGAGCAACTAATGTAAACTTGTCCTTATATCGATGACATTCTTTTGACAAGTATATGTTACGTTTGTCAAATCATTGTTCGTGCATACTTTGACATAATGAATCTCGGAGATACCTCTTATGTTATAGGAATCAAAATTCACCGAGATAGACTCAACGAGATATTAGTTTCGTCTCTAAGCGGGTCCTTACACATGTAACATACAAAATTGCTCTCATTTAGAGGCTAATAGGATAATTGAGATTACTACCTTATGCTTCATTAATTAGAAGCCTTATGTAAGTTTAAGTCTATACTCGTTTGGATATTGCTCATGTTGCTTAACACTAGACTCGTCTAGATTATTGTAAAGCATCTAATAAAGTATTACAATATCTCTAAGAAACGACAGACTATAATTTAAAGAAGAAGTGAGAACTTAAAATAGTTGATTACTCTTATTCTAACTTTGGTGTATTCAAAGAAAACAATATGTCAACTTCGGGATATATCCTTATTTCAGCAGACAAAACCTATCTCATGGAGGAGTCATAATGAACTGTTAACAACAACCTAAATAATAATGACATAATATGTTGCTTATCACAACGCAACTGTCACTAAATGTTGTTGGAAATTTATCAGTAGACTCATAATTTAATAACTCCATTTAAATTCTAAATTGAAGACTTACTGTGATAAAGTCAGCTACCCTATTTTCTCGAACAGTAACAGTTCGAGCGGAGCTGCATTAGAAATTCGATACGAAATTGATTGTTCACTTATTTTATGAACAAGTAGAGGAAACTAATTCTTTGTATCGAATTCATTCATGATATGCTTATGGATCCAATAACTAAAGGTCTATCACCCATAAGTCTCTCTAAGGGCCTATAATTGAGACGGGTTTTACTAATGACCATGTACAACTGCATATTGCACTATGAATGGCTAATTATTAATTATTCCTCATCCGTTTAATATTTGTTTGTCTCTAAATACGTTCAAGCATGCCTAATGACGTATAGACACTAATTATACAAATTAACGTTAAGGGCTTACTTGTCATGATCCTAATGTTAAGTTTTAAATTTGGGGTGTAGTATGATTAATGGGGGTCTTGAGTTGAATAACTGACTCAACGACTGTATTTCTCTGCTACATTTTCGGGTTTAAAACTAAAATGAGTGTTAACTCCTGATCAGGCTTATCTAATGCTCATAATAAATGATTACTCGGCCAAGTGGGAGAATGTAAGAATATATTTATATATTCTATTATGTGGCCCTTATAATCATTTATCTAATAAATGATCAATGACTTAAATACCCCTATTGGTTTAACTGGTCTTTATGTGATGGACGTAATTACCCTTAATGAACCATTAAATAGGGTTTCCCCTTGGGTGTATATATAGAGATTATTAGGAGAGCTTAAGGACTAATGAAACACCAATACTCTAAACCCTAATGCCTCTCTCTCCTCTCTAAAACTGAGATTATGATCTCCTTAAGCCATCCTAACTGTACACCCTAAACGGGAACCCGATCATCCTGTAGATCATGAAGTCTTCCCTCTCTAGGGTTCCTGGCTAATAAGGTACATATCCAATTTACTTATTCATGTTTATGTATTATTATTATTAAAGAATTGATCAACATACTTCTCCCAATTGCATTTTTTGCTCGTTCAAACCTAGAAATCACAAACGTACTTAAAGTAATACCGTTCCATTATTTGAAAAGAAAAGTCAGCTATTATTAGAGTACCACCGTTCAAACCTATTTTTATGATAATTTTTTAAAAAAAAAGTCAGCTACAACCAAACAAAGGTCAAATCTGAATTAATTTATCTGATTGTTGATAAATGAAGTTGAAAGAAATTAATTTTTATTCAAATCTAATTTGGGTACTTACTCTAACAAACTAGAGCAAAAAATGGACTAGGAAAAATAATAAATAACATTCTTTAATGTTTAGACTAAGCGGAGTGGAGGGCGGGAGAGGGGCGGGAAGGGGGGAACACCACCGCAAGGTGGCGTGAAAGCTGGCGTGGGGCTAGGGGCGGGGGGGCTTCACCGGCGTGGGGCTTGGGATGGGGGTGAGGTGGCAGCGATCTATTGGTCAGGTTTTTTTTTTTTTTTTTTTTTTTTTTTTTTTTTTTTTTAACTTTAATATAATATTATTTCCTCCCCCCCCCTCTTCCCCCTTCCACTCCCCACAATTATTTCCCCCCCACAAGGGTCCCACAAGTGCCACATGGCGCTTCATCCCCCTCTTTCCCGCCCCCTACTCCTTATAGTCTTAAAATAAAGGTTGATTCAATTTGGGGGAAGTACAAAAAAATCAATGTGCACGTGGGTCAAAAAATACGCATAAAGATGAGAGGCTAGATCACACATGACCATCTCTCCGGTTGTAGGGTTTATGTTATTTACTTATTTATATGTTTTGATTTGAGTTAATGCTAGTCTCGGATTGAATTATGTGAATCTGTTCGGTTCTTTGGATTCAATTGTCTGTTCGATTAATTAAAATAGTTTGGTTTGTGTTGCACCAATACAATTATCATTGTTTCTTGGTTTTCTTGCATCGGAAATAATTTGATATTGTGTTTTGTTTGATATAACCGGATTGGTTTGAATAAGTTAAATAAACTCATGTCTATGTGATTTCCTAGCTAGGTAAAACTTGAACTGGATTTTCAATTATCGAACCTGAATCCCAGAGTGGATTATTCTTTCACTCATTGTTTTAAATATAATTTACTAGCTGATTACCCCGGGAGTGTCCCGGGGTTAAAAAAATCTAATATGACTTAATAAAAAAAAAGATAAAAGAAGTAAACAGTCTCAACCATTTTTAATGCAGCAGATTAAAAAAATCTCAACCTCTTTTAATGCTAAGCATATCGTTATGGGTAATTCATATATATAATAGTAGGTTTAAAAACATATATATACTATATAACACGATTAGTACTTGCCTATATATGATTAATAAATCACCTAAACACATGTGTTTTTTTTCTGCATGAACAAAAGTTACTAACGTTTAAAAATTGTGAGTGGAAAATAAGGAAAAAATAAAGATAAAAATATTAATTAAAATATTTGAAATCTTAAAATAATAATTAACATTTAAAAATGTGAGAGGAAAATAAGGAAAATGTAACCTTACGTAATTTTCTCAAGCTTTCGAATTAATAAAAATCCCATTCTAATTCACTTTGTCACATATTTTTTTTATATATATTCATCTATAAAATTCTTTGCAAATTACCAAGTCTATTATTATTATTACTTTTGAAATTTTTTTATGATATAATAACAAACCATTCCCAAAAAAAAAAAAGAAACACAATTGACCCAACCCAAGTACCTAGCCGACCCTCATAACAAACCGAGTCGCGCCTTCTTCTTCATCAATACCGGTTACCAAATACGGCAAAGCACAAATTCAGGCGACTTTCCATGCTTAAAAACCGATCAAATTTATTAACCCTACGCGTTCTAAACTTTCAACCGACAACCTTTGACTTAGTTTTGACCCATAACTCTTACTAATCAATCCTAAATTTGATCCTAAAATCTCGGCCATAAACAACAGTGTATGAACCCACGCGTCTTATTGTTCCTCTATATACAGAACACACCATTCGACACTCCGAACCCACACCAACCTCTCTATACTCCTTCAGCACTCACAGTCGTGAAATTTAACTCGCCGGAGCCAAGTTTTACCAGCCGCCATTGTTTCCCTCTCGACCCTTTTGTCTTTATCCGATGAACAACAACCACACGAAACCGATAAGACAACAACTACAAACCAAACTGTTCATCAGCATATACCTTTACCCCCCCTTTACCGGCGCTGCTATCGCTTGCTTAACCACCACATTCGCCTCAAACGGGCCTCGCATCCTCTCACTCTGGGTTCTCTTCCTTGTTCGGTTTGTCTTTCCAAACCGTCGAACCACTGCTACGTCCGTCAACAGATCGAAACATGAGCCCATTTGTTTGCACCCCCTTCTATGCAGGTAACCTTTTCTTAAAGCTCTTGTTAGAGATTTTGGGTGGGGATCGTTGCTTGATTGTATGTGTTTGTGGGTTTTTTTTTTTTGGGTATGGAAAGAAATGTTATAGTACTTTAGTTGGTGGGTAGGAAGTGTTGTCTCGATGTGAGTAAGGGAGGGTTGATTATGTTTGTTTGACTCTTGGGTTAAAGAGAAACATGTATGTCGGTAGCTCAGTTGGTGAATGGACCAGGGATCTCTCTTGGAGGTCTCAGGTTCGATTCCTACAAAGGACATGATGAGAAATGATGGATGACTCATGGCCTATGGTCATGAGTTCGAGTCCTACTCTCGCCAGGTTTTACCGGTTCACTACTGTCGTGCCTTCGGGCGGGTATGTGGGTCGAGTTTTCCCTGGAAGCGGGCTGTCGGGCGGGCTAGGGGCTTCGTGCGTCCGGGGTGGGCCGGGCTGTGCCCCTGTCTTTGCCACCGGGGGCCGCGTACGAAGTACCCGGCGTTGTTTAGTTGGCCGTTCAAAATAAGTAAATAAATAAATAAACAGTGTCTCAACAAAACAATTTAATACTCTTGTATTATACCAAGAATTAGTGTGTCTATCACTAATTAAAAATTACGTAAATAAATATATCTCATATATTAAAGCATGAATTAATGAGCTAGGAGTAAAAAATTTCTATTTCGTGTAACGGGGAATTTATATTATATTAAATATGCAATAATATTTTAGGAACTCGTGACGCGTAATTCAAGCTTTAGGAATTATGTCAGTCTTCGTTATTTCGTTGCATTTTCGTTATTACAATCAAGGTGAGTTTACATAGCCCCTTTTTCTGTTTTACATTTTGGGTGAAACATGTTGAAACATTTTATGCACTATTATTTACTCATTCTTACATTGTTGAAGCTTGTGATTCAATTACACTATCATTTACTCATTCTATCATTTGACTGTAACAAAAAAGACACAGTACAATCATTAACATTGACCAAGCCGCCTGTTTAGATTATAGCGCTATAGGTCTGACAAACCCATCCCCCCGCATAAATTCAGGGATGATCGATAACAGTTACACTTTTACTAACTTGCGAGTTAGGTCTCAGTCGACACAAGGTTTGATTGTACAAAAGACGCATTGTTACATGTCGGACTCATATTCTATCATTACTCATTATTATACTTCAACTATAATTACTATACAGCATATTGTTTTCAACTATATGCAAAACCTATGTATTCTCACCAACTATATATAGTTGACCCCCCATCTTTTCAACTCAACATGTTTCAGGTTTTACTTGCTATTGGAAGTTGTACAAGTCTTGGATCACATAGGAGCTTTGGACCTAGTTTATGTAAATCAAGTTAATGTATTAAATTGTATGACAAATTGTAAATTGTTAGTAATATTCAACTTCCATTTAATACCATGAGCTATTGAACAATCATCACTACGTGACACCTCGATGTTTCCGCCATCGGTTGGGGTGTTACAGAAAAGATATTAATTAACATATTTGAAATTTTAAGATAATATAGATATAGATTTTATTTAAAAAAAGAAAATAAAAATTTTAAAAATTTATCTTTTATTTAAAATAATAAATTCAATACTATCACCTCAAAGTGCCACATGGCACATTCAATGAGGGGTTATGAGGGGTTGATGCCTCCATTGAATGCCACCTCATAGAAATTCAATTCTTTTATTATAAGTTATAGATTTATTGATCAGTTTTAGTTAGTCAATCAAAATTAAAAGTTAGTTTTAATTTAAATAATCAAACAAACGGTGTAATCATGGTCCTCGTGGGTAGCTACTTAGATTATTTAGATTTTTACAAGACCCTAACGACAGGTTGTCAAATCGCGTCGTTCCCGAGAAGCTAGTGCGCTTAGTGTTGCATTACTTGCTTATTTTTTATTTGTTTGCTTTAAACCCTTAAAAAAAGATTGTTTTTATTTGTTCTTAGTTTTTTTTTCCAATATAAACATGAGTGTAATTGCAATATACACATATGTATAGCTGAAAATGTAATATGCACATATGTATAATTGCTATATACATATATGTATAGATGAAAAAAAAATTATTTCATAAAAACGTGCGATTAAAGCAAAAATATATATATATTTTTTTTTGCATTTATAAGAAATGTGTGGTCCAGAATGGTTGTTTCAATTCTCAAATAGGGATTGATTATCTTAAGATCCATACCCTATATATAATGTTAAATAATAATTTTATTCAAATCTTCATCATAATTCATGATGAAGAATAATTTGTAAAAGAAAATTTTGAAATATCATATATTTTTGGTATAACTACAACGAGTACATACAATAAAATTTAAATATCTAACAATTTTATTGGACTGATGGGTTTTTGTTTGACAAGTGAGGGTAGATTGAAAAAATTAAATATCTAAAAATTTTATTGGATTGATGGATTTTTGTTTGATAAGTGATGGTAGATTGAATTGTTCAACCCGAACACTATTAAAGCCAGGTTTTTATTAGCCTACCTAAAACCTTGTTTATTTTGCATTGTGTAAAATTTTGTCTCTAGAGAAACCTTTTTAGACTAGTACAATAGGATAAGGGGTGTTTTTCGTGTCGAATAAGTTGAATTTCAAGTTACTTGAATTTCAAGTTTTAAAATCCGTATTTGAATCGACTCAAATTTGAATTTATTCGAAATTAGAAAAAAGAGCAAAATTAAAATTTCACAAAATGAAGATAGAAACTATATCACCATTTTCCATACCATTTTGGCAAATCTAGGAGAGTAATACATACATAGTAAAACCAACCCAAAACACATAACTAAAAGTTTAAACAGATCTAACTACAATAATCATAACGGCGATAAATAGCGTGTTGGATGGGTTCATGCTGATGGATTATTGGTTTGCATATTTGATGGAGCATTACGCTAGAGAAGTTGGATGGGCTAGAGAAAATGGATTACATGTGGGTGGACTAATGGGCTCATGCTGAAGGATTCATTGGGCTCATGCCTCTGCCCAAGTGTGGCCTCGGCCTATAATGGCTTTTTATTCAGTTGCAATATTATTATGGGTTAGGATCAAATACACAAGACATTTTTTCTAGGAAGTGTGAGAAGGATTGTGATCCATTGATCATATATTTGAAGGGTTGAGATTAGTTTGTTTGAAAAAATAAATAATAAATTAGAGGAAGGGCATAAAAGGAAAACCACATTTGTTGACTTTCGCTCTCCACATGCAATGCACATGTCCATTCCCCCCATCATTTTAAAACGTCTATAACTTTTTCATACGACATTTTTTTTTTCAAACAAATTTCACCATATTAACGAGCGTTTTTTTATCTTTAATATGAGTACCACATTGCTACATTAAAATTAACAAAAAATTCGTGCTAAATGGGTTTTTTTTCTCCGTTGTGTCTTCTGCTCGTTCATTGTGTTATAGTATGCATGTGTGCTTTATAAATATGTTATTTATATTTTTTTAGTCTACACATTATTTAACTTTGTCCATTGTGTTTTTAGTATGCTTTTAATTGTGTTTTACGCAAATAAGTTTTGTATTTAGGTGTACACTGTGTTTTATTATGTTGTTCATTGTGTTTAAGTCTATTATTTATTGTGTTTTAGTCTTCTGTTCATTGTGTCTTTTATATGTCGTCCATTGTGTTTTACACAATTGGGTTTTTAACTTTTTTTTTTCAAAAGTATTCATTGTATTTTAGTTTTCTGTTCATTTTGTCTTTCGTATGTCATCCATTGTGTCTTACGCAACTGGGTTTTCAACTTTTTTTTTCAAAAGTATTAATTGTGTTTTAGTCTTCTATTCATTTTGTCTTTAGTATGTCGTCGATTGTATTTTACTAGATTCTTGATTGTGTTTTATACCCTATATTTAATTGGTGTTCATTGTGTTTTGCATTGCATTGTGTTTTACATTCCATTGTGTCTTACGTAAGTGGGTTTTGAATTTTTTTTCAAAAGTATAGCAATATGGTACTCATATTAAAGATAAAAAGACGCTCAATTTTATGGTATAATTTTTTTTAAAAACAGATGACATATAAAAAAGTTACGGGCATTAAAAAATGAAGGTGGAAATGGCATGTGACTTGCATGTGCATATGTTTTTGATAAAATTACCCCTCCCACTTGTTAATCCTTTGGACACATGTCATTTTCTAGTGGCTTCTCACCCTTCTTATTTTTTGTAGCATTTGTAAAATAACCCAACCCATATTATTATTATTACTATTTTTAAAAAAAGAGTCAATTCACCAAACTCCAAAGACATAACAAAAGGAAGACTCTGGATTCTGGAAGCAACCAGGCGCGAAGGAAGGAGAAAAGAAACTCCAGAACATTCTCAAACCATCCCATGGAATTCGTCAACCACCCGACATCCAAGAACACTTTAGATATCAATCAATCTTTTCCCCATTATATAACCCACCTTAATTCCAATCCCTTCTCCACATCGAAAAAAAGCAAACAATCCATTCTTTACAGAAACTTTCTGCAAAAACTTTTCTGTTATTTGATTAGCGTTCCAAAACATGTCTGCTAAAGGCGAAGGACCAGCAATTGGAATCGACCTCGGAACCACATACTCATGTGTGGGTGTGTGGCAACATGATCGTGTTGAGATTATTGCTAATGATCAGGGAAACAGAACTACTCCTTCTTATGTTGCGTTTACGGATACTGAGCGTTTGATTGGAGATGCTGCTAAGAATCAGGTCGCCATGAATCCCGTCAACACTGTTTTTGGTATCTTCTGTTTCTTCAATGTCTGTTCTCTTTAGTATTTAATAAAATTTAAGCTCGATTGTCGTATCATTATACCAGTTGTTATAATTTACGTTGAGGTTTCATGATTTTAACCAAAAGGGTTGTTTTTAAGTGAATTGTAGTTTATGAAACACCAAGAAAATATATAATGTAAAACAGAGTGTTCTTAATGAATTTTTTTTTTAGTATTTACTTAATTAATTAATGAAAATTAAGCTCGATTATGATATTAAGTTGAGGTTTTATAAACTTGATTAAAATGGTTGTTTTTAATATCCATTGAAGTTAACGAATTATGTAAAACAGAGGATTTGATTTTTTTAATTTTTTATTTATTGTGTTTTTGATAAATTTTGAATATTTGCATTTCTAATCGGATGTTTATTATGTAAATTTTTGCAGATGCAAAGCGTTTAATCGGTAGGAGATTTTCCGATCCGTCGGTGCAGAGCGACATGAAGCACTGTCCGTTTGAAGTTGTCCCGGGATCAGGAGACAAGCCGATGATTGTTGTCTCCTACAAAGGCGAAGAAAAACAGTTTTCTGCTGAAGAAATCTCTTCAATGGTTTTAAACAAGATGAAGGAAATTGCTGAAGCTTTCCTGGGGACCACTGTTAAGAATGCTGTCGTCACTGTTCCTGCATACTTCAACGACTCACAGCGTCAAGCCACCAAGGACGCTGGTGTTATTTCGGGGCTTAATGTGATGAGAATAATCAACGAGCCGACTGCAGCCGCGATCGCTTACGGGCTGGATAAGAAGGTGTCTAGTGTTGGGGAGAAGAATGTGTTGATTTTTGACTTGGGAGGTGGTACTTTTGATGTGTCTTTGTTAACTATTGAAGAAGGGATTTTTGAAGTTAAGGCGACTACGGGTGACACGCATTTGGGGGGTGAAGATTTTGATAACAGGATGGTTAACCATTTTGTTCAGGAGTTTAAGAGGAAGAATAAGAAGGATATTAGTGGGAACCCAAGGGCTTTGAGGCGGTTGAGGACTGCGTGTGAAAGGGCGAAGAGAACGCTTTCGTCTACGGCTCAAACGACCATTGAAATTGATTCGTTATATGAAGGGATTGTTTTCTACTCCACGATTACTCGTGCAAGGTTTGAGGAGTTGAATATGGATTTGTTCAGGAAGTGTATGGAGCCTGTGGAGAAGTGTTTGAGAGATGCTAAGATGGATAAGAGCAATGTTCATGATGTTGTTCTGGTTGGCGGGTCTACCAGGATTTCGAAAGTTCAACAGTTGTTGCAAAATTTTTTCAATGGGAAGGATTTGTGTAAGAGTATTAATCCTGATGAAGCAGTAGCGTATGGTGCTGCGGTTCAAGCGGCTATCTTGAGTGGTGAAGGGAACCAGAAGGTTCAGGACCTGCTTCTGTTGGATGTTACGCCTCTGTCTTTGGGTCTAGAGACTGCTGGTGGTGTTATGACGACTTTGATACCGAGAAACACCACCATTCCTACCAAGAAAGAGCAGGTGTTCTCTACCTACTCTGATAACCAACCTGGGGTTTTGATCCAGGTTTATGAGGGTGAACGGGCACGAACCAAAGACAACAATCTGTTGGGCAAGTTTGAGCTGTCAGGAATCCCACCTGCTCCCCGTGGAGTTCCACAGATCACAGTGTGCTTCGACATTGATGCTAATGGCATCTTAAATGTGTCTGCAGAAGATAAAACCACTGGGCAGAAGAACAAGATCACGATTACAAACGACAAAGGAAGGTTGTCGAAGGAGGAGATTGAAAAAATGGTTCAGGAGGCTGAGAAATACAAGGCGGAGGATGAAGAGCACAAAAAGAAGGTGGAAGCGAAGAATGCCTTGGAGAATTATGCTTATAACATGAGGAACACTATCAAGGATGAGAAGATTGGGTCGAAGCTACCTGAGGCGGACAAGAAGAAGGTGGAGGATGCGGTCGAGGAGGCGATCAAGTGGTTGGATGGGAACCAACTGGCAGAGGCTGAAGAATTCGAGGACAAGATGAAAGAGCTAGAAGGGGTTTGCAACCCAATTATTGCTAAGATATACCAGGGTGGTGCTAATGAGCCAGATATGGGCGGAGGCATGGATGACGACGGCCCTTCAGCTGGTGGTGCTGGGCCCAAGATTGAAGAGGTGGATTAAGATTATCGGATGGATGATACATGTTGGTTTGATCAAGTTTTCTTGTTGGGCTGTTGGCTTATGATGTAATTTGGTGTTGATTGGTGATCTTGATTTATAAAAATTTTAATTTTTGAGCAAATGTGAGTTCCATTCTAGATTTCAGAGTTATGAAGACTATTTGATTGTGATTATGATTGTGGTTGAATCCCTAACCTGAATCAATGTGCTTGTAATTAGGGCACTAGTATTCATAACATCACATTGACTTATATTACTAAGCAATACTGCAATGAGTATGAATACAAATTATTCTGGATGTGTGCTAGATTTTAAACTGTATCTTGTTACTTGAGGGTGAAATTATTTTTCCACAAAAAAACCTACAAAACTTCTAAGAACACAAGATACAAGATAAAAGAGACGAATTTGTTCCAATTTTCTTCACTCCTTTCATTATACTCAATTGACTCTTAAATACCAAACAATAAAACTGCTAGTATAAACGAAAAGAAGGCAGACATGACCCACGTTGAGCATGACATGAGTGTAATGCATGGGTGACGTGGGTATGACTTATGAGGAACAAGGGTGGTGTGACATGTATCAGAATTAAATTTATTTGCTTTAATATAGAGAGTTATTAATTTTGTTTCTTCTATGTAATCTAGAGAGTTATTAAAATACTATAACTCATCACAATATTCTCATCGGTTGATCACTTCAATTCGCGCTACTTAAACATTATATAATTTATTCCTTCGTATTCAAGTATATATTACATCGTATATGGTATCCTCAAAGCATATAAACACTATACGGACAAGTTATATAGCGGATCAAGCGATGATCGACTAACTAAGCTCCAAATGTCTACCTCATTAGACCCCGAAAGATCTGGCCCATTATGGTCAACAGAGAAATCGTTGGATAAGTGTTTGGCTTCCTCCATTTGGCCATCGAGTTGGGAAGCCACAAACCTGTCTACATCTGCCCAATTATTACACTGATCAAAATCATCACACATGGAACTATAGTTCTTGAGACTCGGCCGTTGATCAAAAGTTGTTGAGCTCATAAGCGGAGATGTTGTCATCGTGGGACTGTGAAGCCCAGGCAGGTGAGCGAATGGGTCGCCGACAGGCTTCATGAATTGTGGCATATCATCGTGTGTGCTAAAGTTCTCTATTTCTTGCTTGCAAGACCGGCTACTATCCATGTACATGAGTAATTGTTCAAGAACACCATCTTTGTTTAACGATTGCAACTGTGCTCTTGTGTCCATGGAGTCAGATAATGATCTATGAGGAATATCAAAGGATTTGTGGTAGTTTTTCTTTTTGAACACACGGCATACCACCCACCCTTCTTCATGTGCACAATCGCACAAGCTAGAGGCCTGAATCATAGCCACATATTTAAATACAAATTAGTGCTTCTTGATCATAAGTACATTGTATACACACGATAATCAAAAGGGACAATAATGACACTACCCGAAGTTTTGTATTAGTAGGTGGTTTAGAAACGAGATTGATACTTTTAGGTGTTTTTTAAAATTTCTAGTACTTTAAGCTAGGTAGTTCACTACCACTATATGTGAACTTGACAAGTTCGCTTAGGTGGAAAGCGAAATCCATTCAGTTTGGTGAAAAACTAACTATGGAGTTCACTTTGCTATCAAAGTAAACTTGACAAGTCGCTATCTAAATGTACAAGATGTTCCACCTATCTATACAACCTACTTCCAAAAGAAATTATATACCCCTATCCCTCAACTAACATCATGTCATGTATTATATTCAAAGTCATAGTTTGGATAAATATTATGTTCTCCAATAAGTATAGTACATTTGTGATCTTTAACAAAGTTATTTTGATTAACTTACATTTGAATCTTGGATGGGAATATTGATATTATCATCAAGTCTATATTCATGCATAATCCAATCAGATTTCTGGCCATGAGGTGCCCTCCCTTTGTAAAACACCAGGGTCTTCCTCATACCGATTCTTTGAAGGCTACTTTGTATCACCTTATCCCGCCCGGTGGCTTTCCAGAAACCAGCGGCCGTCGCACGATTAGTTCGGGTTCCACTCGGATACTTCTTGTCTTTGTGACTAAAAAAGTACCAATCATTCTGAGGGGTGGAGCCTATATTGCATTTATCTAGAAATTACACAAACCAAAATTTCTCATTTAGTTTTTCTAAAACAAATTATTAAAAAAACCATGATGATTGAATTAACAAAATGTGGAAATTCAAAATACCTTGGATGTCCCATGGTTCAAGCTTATTAAGATCAACCTCTCGAATAACATCAAGATCAATCGGTTCGTTAGCAACCTTCTTCTTCAAGTAATACTGAAGAAGCTCTTCTTCTGTCGGGTGGAACCGAAACCCTGGAGGCACTTTCGACTGACCATTGACGTTCATTGACAGATTAATTCCTTCTTGTGACATAGATACTGATTGGGGGATATATATGATGGATCAAAATATGTGCGTAAACATGGTTGTAAGAACATGAATTTATATATGTAGAGAAAAGAGTTTTAAAAAAAGCATAAGATAGTGCCATTGCAACCACCCATTTTGGAACATGTATTTTCGATCGATGAAACACTCGTAACCACTATTTGTGACTAGCATGAGGAAAGAGGACTTAGTAATCAGCAAAATACTAAAGACCCTATAGGGTCGAAAACAACAAATTACCTAAAACACAACAAGACCTTTACACATAAAAACTATAGTAATAAACTACTACTACTAATAATAATAATAATAATAATAATAATAATAATAATAATAATAATAATAATAATAATAATCTATCTATCTATCTATCTATCTATCTATACATATAATAAACCAAAGCCATTTTAATGACATGGCACTCAAAGAGACATTCTCTTCCTTGAGTGTGCCATGTGTCATCCCATGTGTCATTGAGATATTTTAGGAAAAAAATAATTTAAAAACAAAATTGGATTTTTCACCATCATGTTTCCTCCCATAATTTTTAAACGTTAATATTTTTAATATACGAGATTTTTTAAAGAAAAAAATTACACCAAATTAACGAGCATTTTATTATCTTTCCAACGAGTACCATAGTGCTATATAAAAAACGGAGAAAATTTTTTGTGGTGTTTTTTTCATACAGGAAAAAAACACAAAGTGTTCAGGTAAATCATTAATCATGTATAGACAAGTCACTAATTATGTTTAAATCAGTAAATATGAATTTTTTTTCAACCAGAGCCGAATAGGTTAATAGAGTTATACGTAGTTTTAAGTTAGGTATCAATATTAGTATGTTAGAGTTGTACATTTGTTTAGTATTTAGGATAGGTGTTAATATTAGAGTTACATTAAAGTTCTACGTTCTTTTAGGTTAGGTGTTAGCATTGGAGTTTACATTGTTAATTTGTTTTAGGTTAGATATTAATATTAGAGTTATACATCAGTCTATTTCGTATGTAAAATTGATGTATCATATTAAATTTCTCAACCTGGGATGCTCCCGGGGTATAATCTAGTAATAATAATAATAATAATAATAATAATAATAATAATAATAATAATAATAATAATAATAATAATAATAATAATAATAATAATAATAATAATAATAATAATAAGTGTGTTTGTGTTGGGAGATATGTGGTCCCAGTATGTGGGAATGTGATCAGGAGATGTGCCTCCATCTAGACAAAGACATTCGACCTCAAAATCTCTAGGAAAACCACTGCTCAAACAACCGTAGAGAGAAGACGACAAACTGAAAGACATAGTAAAGATATAATAAATTACTTTGAAGATGAATTAATGATGATGGAGGTTTGAAGAAATTTCATACTTTCATCATTTCCGTAACAACTATATGAACGACGGCAAATCATAACCAAACTTTACAACTTTTAACCACTAATGTCGTTCACTAATCATCAACAGTTGACATTTCATTGTCCATCTTGTATTATTATTAGTAAAACATAGATGTTACAACAACTATTTCCAAATTAAAAGATATTAGCTATTAATTTTTGCTACATAGGATACAAGGATTGGCTCCTAGTATAATCTAGAAATTAAATATGTATAAAACTTATAGCAAAATTGGGAATTTTTCTTTTTAAATAGTCTAGTAAAATCTGTGGTAAAATTAATTAAATAGATCACAAATAAGAATGAACTGAAAATAAAACAAGATCTTCGTTAGAGCATCTCCAATGGTGTAGAGACGTCGTTGTCCTATGGCCAAACACACGAAGCAAGCATGATCACCAATGGAGGAGGTGATGGGGAGGTCGTCGAGTAGGCTCAAGCGGACGCATCCGGGGAAGCTTGGTGGGGTCCAAATCAATTTAAAACCATTTTTACTATTAAACTGAGGCAATTTACATGATATTTGGTCTTGTGACTTGTGTCAAATTCTTTACTATTAAACTAATTGTTTTCAACCGAAATTGACTTATTTGTAACCAAACTCAACAAAATGAGCTTTACAAACTAGCTTAAAAACACATTTAGAACTATTTTGCACAATCTAAAATCATTGTCTATCTTATTAAAAACTTCATTTTCTTACCAAAACGTAGAAATTCCACCACTAGAATACGTGAATATAAAATTTTAAAACACTTTTAGTAGTGTTATATATTATTCCTTTACTAGTAAACATGGTATATATAACTAACCTAACACGTTAGACTATAACTAGGATTGCTCACGTAATTATCCTAAAGAGATTCAAACCTAACTCGTTTAGGATGGTGGATAATCATCTAATCAATTAACTAATAATTAGTTATTCATATTTATCCACTCATAAACTTTTCCTAAACCATTGCACCTTTGGATAAGTTTTATCATTCATAATTACAAACAAAAATGACCGGTTTTACAAAAGTTCTTCCACATGCATTACCGATTACTTGCTGAATTCTCACATTAAACAAGTTTTGTATATTGTCTAGTTATTTCGAAGCTACAAAGGTGTTAACTTAATTTCTTGCTTTTCTCCTACCTTTGGCAAGATTACAACTCCTAGGCAGGGACAATGATAAGAAACGGCTAATTGTTAGGAACGAATATCTATTCTATATTTCGGGGAAAACATTCTTCTAAAAGCACCGTAGAGAGGATTGATGGTTATCTTGTTTAAGATGATTATGAGATTACTTAATGTTTCAAACCACATATTGTGTTTTCTCCTTGGAATGTTCCTACACCTATGAATCACTTCATGTTGTTTAGCAACTTTTCTTGGTTCTGCCTTGACACAGTTTGACCAACCAGAAACTGGTTTTCCTTGAGTCCAACCGGGGGCAATCCGATAAAGTCCACATAAGTGTGTTTCTTGTCTGGCCATCCGAACATGAGCACATTCGCTGGCCGAAGAGTGGACCTCCCTTGAAGCGGGTTTGTTAAGGACTTCACACGAGATCCTTTTTTTTGGAGATTCATGTCGATCCATTTTAACACATCATAGAGGACATCCCTGACCAAATCATCCATGACCAACACTTTCAGATTGACTTGTTTCGTTGGTACTCACGAATATTCGATTGGATAATTCTCAGAGAGAAATCAAGAACGAGTTTGTAATTTGTTGTGAAAAACGCGTACTCTAAAGATGACCAAAATTAACTTTTAACAGAAAGTTGAACCACCATGGCAGTAATTGGTGGTACTGAAGATCAAATTCACCATTGATATTAATTTAATACAAAAAATGTAACACCCTGAAAACCCGTTTGATTTAATTACGCTAATATGTGGGATCAATATTTATAATATTGAGCCTATTATTAAAAAGGGACGTTTTACGGATAATAAAACGAGACATAAACAAGTCCCGTTAAATTTCAAATACATGTGGGAACTTTTCAAGAACTAACTTAATTAATAAAGATTCTATGCTTACACTAAACCTGAGGGGCTGATTATGTCATTTAAGCAAAGTAAAAACAAAAGGGGTTAATATGAAAAGTGTGTGTGTTAAGACACACTCCAGATCGTTCTTTACACCACCCAAAACACACACGTGAGAAGCTCCAAGTAAATCAGCCCCAATTCTTGCAAAAATCAAAGGTTTTTGCTAATACATGATGAGAATTATGATCAATTTGTGTTCTATTCGTCCTAAGGTAACTCGAGAATTTTTTCGATTCATCAAAATCCATGGATTATGAAAAATGATGATTCTAGGGTTTTTATAAAATTGTGAGTTATGAGCTTTTATGGGTTTCTATGTGTTAGTAGATATCAAAGAAACTATAAAACGTGACAAAGTGTTATAGGTTGTTGTTTCATATGAAATTGTGATTTTTGTGTTATGTAAAGGTAATGGGGTTTTACCCTAAACATTAATTTCACTAGTATGTGATAAAATCTTGCAATTTCTATGTGATTTGTATCATGTATGTGTGCTAATTGCTAAATTAATCATGTGCAAATGGTTAATTAAGCCATGATGAAATCTAGAAAGTCTTGAACACCTTGAATTATCATGATGACAAATGGTGCATATAAGGTGTTTGATAAAGTGCCAGTTTGGCGAGAACTAGTAAACTAAGGAATTAGGAACATATGAAAGTTATCATTTGTATGTAATGTTGGTTAGTAATAAACCAAGCTAATTGCATACTCTATATAAAAAGATAGCTATGGATTTGGCTAGAATTGGTAATGAATACATGATATTATGGATAGTTAAATAATCCCATATTATGTATTCTAACAAACAAGTTTGACTCATCCCCAAGTTAGGTACAACAACGAGGGACCAAACAGGTCAAACGGATGAAAGTGGATGCTTTTGGAAATAAGAATGGATGCCAGGTAAGTTTTACTTACACTATTAGACTATAACATGGCTTAAGTGTTGTATACATTGGTTTTAATCTTGAGTGTTTAATAAAGGTAAACCCCAAGTGGTGAAATCCATTAAGTGGAACGATGTATGTGAAAGCATAACAAACAAGATTTATGATATTGAATGAAACAATGAGTTGTGATCGAATGGTGAAATTCATCAAATGGGGCAATTAATAAGGATATGTATAAAATAATGTTGTAATCTCAATGAATATATGAAATCATTGAATGAAGTAGTTAGGTACTTTGGTAAATGGGTCAAGTGTTGTTGTCACTTGAACCATAGATATAATCTTGGATAACATAGTGTTATGAATTATGAGTCTTAATGGTTTAGATGGTGATGTCCACATCATTTGAGTCCAACACTTGGTGCTTGTATTCCAAGCATCAAGATTCACAATGTTAAACGGTCAAATGGTGAATTATCACCATTTGGGTACCGATATATTAATGCTTGTCGATTTAGAAACCATACAGGTAAACTCATTTGAGAATGGGCACTTGAGCACAAGGTATGGAAATGGGTCAAGGTCACCAGTAAGTCCATAGTTAAATATACGCCTTCGAGTGAAGTAGTATTTGTACTAAAACCACCCACAAGCGAGGGTGCCAATTAGGTAAGTTATTTCCATAACTATGTCTATGCACGCTAATGCGCTTATAATTGGCTAAACCTAGAGAAATCTTGAGAATGGTGAAAGTATAAGTCCGTAAGGTTTTAGAGGGTTCCAAAAAAGTCATAGATTCAAAATCAATGGACTTAAATCAAGTGGTGTCGCCATAGTTTGATAAATAAGAAATATTTGCCTATAAGGGCATTTTGGGAATTTTGAAGATTCACTAAATGTTAAATCTAAGAACCGGGTCATAAAATAACAAACCGGTCGATGTTTTTAGTTAAACAAGTGTTCAATAGGTTGACAATATGATTATTATGCCTTTTGAACGGTCAAATAAGGCTTTGTATAATCTATGGCCTTAACGGGTCGATTTGGGTAAAAACAACATAAGCATTGAATAATCGAAAATGTGTATTTGATTTTGAGAAATGGTACCTTATAAGATTGATAATATGGTGTCAATGAGTCCCTAAGTGTCCCTTTGAATGGCTTTGAACATAAGCAAAAGCAGTCAAAAGTGGGGAAAAACAAGTAGAAACAACGAATTTTCAGCCAGTGGCCAACGTAGCTTACGCCAGGCCCTCTCAGGAAATTTGTCCAATGGCCAGCATAGCTACATTGGCGAAACAATCATGTTCAAGTCTTTTGGCGAAACGGGCACTTAATCCCGACAATAACTATCAGTGGTAAGCCACGACAGCGTTAGTGCGATGAGCCTAACATCTTTTGGTTACTTGAAGCGGTCGAGATCTCTGGAACAATGCATGATAACCAGAAAGGGTAATGGGCTAGCCCAAGGGAAGGATCGGGTTATGGTCGCTGCACGCTGGGATCAATTTTCAATGAGCATCCCTGAAGCCACAAATTAAAGTGAAGCCTAATTATTAAAGGGGAAAAGATGCATTGTTCGTCGATGTGCCGAAGCAAGTATGGGATTGCCAGGAACATGCACGAGGACGTGCATGATATGGTGGTGGGAGGGTGTCACGGGCCAAATATGTGAAGATCACTTTGCTAGGGTTTTGTGCTTGAACGCTTGGGTTGTTGGCCGAGTCCTGGACTTCATCGGGAACGGCTTCAGCGGAATAAGGCAAGTGTACGTGCTGAGGCATGTCTATGTGTCGAATGCACCAGTGGTCGAGAGCTGTTGTTGCTCTCCAGATGAGTCCAAGGCAGGACGAAACTAGCGACCCTTATCAAAGAAGCGAGATAGATTGGCTTGCCCCCGGTAACTGGGGATGCCACACGGGGATCGAAAGATAATCCCGTGACATTATACTGGCAACGTAGCTTACAGCGTGATGTAATCCCAAAATATTTTTTTTGTCATCCAAGCTCGTTCGTTCTGTTTTGACGCATATCAACGTGTTAACTATTTTAATGGTGCTAAGTATACCTTCCATGGAAGTCCCGGAGCAAGGATCAAGTCACGAGGAGAGCCGAACACACCCGAACACCTAAAGGCTTACGCATTTGATTCCCGTTTTAAAAAGAAAAACTTTGTATAGGTTTTAGCAACCAAATAGTGTATTCAAAGTGTTATTTCAAATGTTGAAACTTTAAATTGAGTCATTTTTCTTGAAAGGATAAAAGTTTAATTCAGGAATGGTTTTATTTAAGTCCTAATCTCACATGTTTAAGTGTTAATTACACGTTTACGGGTTAGGGTCTTACAAAAAATATAATACCCTAAAAATTCCACATTGGTCGTGGATATGAGAGATTCTTGATTCATAAGGAATACCATGTCTCTTATATCATCAATGCGTTTTGGGCTTAATTGGATGTGAAGCATATGAGAATTTCACAATTAAGCGTGCTCACGTAGGAGTAGTATCAGAATAGGTGACCTCATAGGAAATCTCAAACGGGGCAAAAGGGGTCGAGTGTTAAAAATAGTAAGAGGTCATGTGATGTTCAAGACGGTGGGCCAAACCTCAGCAATCACGATTAAGTCCCCAGGGTATTCAAGAGGACACCATAAGCAAACCCCATACCCTTGATTGGGATAGTGGGGCAGACCTCATCGGGGATGATGAGTCCATGGGGGGTTGGTGATTATAACACCCTAGGAAAATCCAACATCGGTGTTATATCTAGCATCTCATACCACAAACATTGTTCGCTTTGCCCTGATGTGTTTCCATCTAAGAGCTCATGACTTTTTTTTTGTTTCCCAAGTGGAGACTCCCAGGAGGTATGTCACACCCTCAAAATCCACTTGCAGAGTTTTACCGCGAGGCGCATGACAAACCAGGATCCAAACCAACGATCACAATAAACAAGTCTAAATGTAATTAATGCAATCTCAAAACATAGTTTAAAATTCCCGTTTACAGCGGAAGCTTATTCGAAATAAAATCCAACATAATAACCAAAGTTCAATGTTTGTAAATTCATGCAACTCTAACTAGACGCCGTGCAGACGCGTGCGCCCTAGTTCCCCTGTGCTACCTTAGCGACCTGAGAAAACATGTAAAAGTTTACGTCAGCACAAAAATGCTGGTGAGTTTACAGGTTTTGTATCCAAGTACCAAGTCCACCTGTCCATACTATAACAAATAGAAAACCAGTATACGCTAGCTAGGCGTACGTTTTGTTACTACCACGATTGGAAAACCATTACTAACTCGAATACCAAAAGTATGCCCGATGTATGTTCCTGTTGTTCCTGTTGTTCCTGTCTGAGACAATATGCACCCGCCGACCCTCCAAGTCGACGAGCGGGGTTGGTCACTCCCAATAGCGCTATTCACATTTCCCCGTTGTGCAAACCCGCACATTCATGGTTCCCCCCGGGACTTCCAAAGATCGTGTAGTACACAATAGAAATCCATAGTATGACAGTAGTTACCAAATAATCGTTTTAACACATGTTTTCTCCCCCGAAAGTATAAAATCAGTTTAAAAGAGGGGCCGTAAACTCACCTTAAGTTCCTTTACTCCTTAACCCGAGTAAACTCAGCTGCTATGCTAGTCCCGTAAAGTGGCGACCTAACATACGACAGTTACAAGTACTTAGACTAATAACCCGCAGGTTAATTAGTCCCTAGATGTCCAGACCATAACCAAGTTCGTTTGAAAACACCGTGACTGTTTAACTGACCCAAAGTACAAGACTCGACATCCCATTGGTGACCCGAGACTCCCCGTGTTATGTTTACGCTCCAAAACGTACAATAACGCAAGTACACTTAACATACGTTAACACATAACAAGTTATAGCACATAGTTCACGTATCACCGGAATACATCCAAATATATGTTACCAAGTTATTAGACATGTTACGGGGTTCCTAGCATGTTACTACATGTGAAATCGGGTCTCGGAATGCTAATTTACACTTACAGCAGCAGTACACGCGATTAGGAAAAGTCAACTAGCATTTAGGAAAGTCAACTAGTGATTAGAAGTCCCAATCGCCCCTATTTCAGGCGATTAGGGGCTATTCCCCTCTATATCATGCGATTAGGGGCTATTCCCCTGAACCTTCTAGTGATTAGGGCTAATCACCTGAACTTACTAGTGATTAGGGCTACTCGCATGAACTTACTAGTGATTAGGCTTCTACTCGCCTATTTATTGGCGATTAGCCTTGTAATCGCATGAGTTATAGGCGATTAGCATTGCTACTCGCCTGTAACCATGCTGTTCCGGTTTTTCGCGCGTTTAACGCTCCAAATCAGATCCAGAACGTGTGTAACTACCCAATATCACCCCAAACACTATCCTAAACATGTTTAACCCAAAACCCTTCGTTCAACCTCGTATAATCAGTCCTGCATGCAACCCAAAACAATCCAAACACTATTCACATAGCATGCAACATCAATTAACGCATGTAATCATAACCCTATTATCCGATTACTGAGTTTTCTATCATCATACTAACAATATTAATTCTGACCTAGCATGATAATACATCAAAACATCATCAAGATCCATAAAAATCCTATCTTTCTAATCATACATACCCATAACGCATGTTAATTAGTTATAATCCGTTTAACAACCCTTATTGACGATTTTCAGAAAGCTTTTTCATTTATGAACAGGTCTGGACCATTAGGGATTTATTAAAAACGTTCACAAAGTGTTATGGGTGAGAATCAAACCTTAGAATTGTAAAAGAATGATGGTTAGACCTTGAAACCTTGTGTTTTTGATCAAAATCGCCTTCCAGAGGTTGTTTAAGTGTTTGGGGCGGTTATGGGACGACTAGGGTTGATATTAGGGAGTTTAGGAGGTTAAGTGTTGTATTTATAGGCGTTCCTAGTCGTTCCAGCACGTTTCATGCGATTGTGCAACAGTTCATGCGATTAGGGCTTGTAATCGCCTAATGTTCATGTGATTAGGGGCCTACTCGCCCATAACTCACACGAGTAGGGGCCTAATCGCCCCTAGGGTTTCCTACTCGCCTCCCCTATAGGTGATTAGGCCTCCTAATCGCCTATAGGGGTTGGTTTGGTGCGTTTTGCGCGTTAAACCCCGTTTTAACATATGTTAACACATATTCACACACCGACAAGTCATATAATGGTTGTAAACACATAACACAAGTAAATACACATATTTACACTCGTTCACCAATTCCCGGGACTCGAGACTCGTACGTTCCGTATGCCCTGACGATCCTACAAATCGTCACCGTTTGGTTAAGGACTGACATCTAACGAACCTCTAGACCAACATCCAATGATCTTCTAGACTAACCAGTAGTTCCCGAACCATAACCCGACCTAACTAACCCAGTTAAGTACAGTATACGCGTGACTCGCTAAGGTAGACTTTCATCTAGGCCATGTTGTTAACCAGAATTTGCCGGGTGTCACAAGGTATCCCATCTTGATACTAATACCACCTAGGTATGCTTAACTATGGAACTTTCATGTGCTCCGTAGTCAACTAAGCCCAAAACGCGTTGGTTATTTAAGAGACGGGGCATTACTTATGAACCAGGAATCTCTCCTAATTACGGTCTATTTAGGATTACCTAGGGTGTTATAATAGTTCATGTTAATATTCCGGTTTACAATCACCCCCTAGGGACTCATCGTCCTAGATGAGGTTTGGCCCACCATACCAAACGACACAGGAGTAGCTCTGATACCATTTGTATCATCGGTTTCTCATACCACCAATATTATCCGCATTGCCTCTAATGGTTGCCCATCCAGGAACTTACGACTTTGTTTTTTCACTTTTTTGTTGCCTAAGTGAAGACTTTTCAATAGGTCATCCATCTTGGTACTACTCCCATCTAACCATGCTTAACTGTGAAGCTTTCATATGCTCCATAACCAACTAAGACCATAACGCATTGATGATGTAAAAGGCGGGACATTACTTATAAAATAAGAATTTCTCCCTACACAGTTGATGTAAGATTTCCTTGAGTAATACAAAAAATTAAGACAAAATTACAATTTTTATCCTTTATAATACCTAAAATTATGGACTGTGTCCTTTAAAATTTTTACTTTCACTCTTTGTTCTTTATTTAAAAAGTTGTCACGCTATTTGTCCTTTCCACTAACCACCATCCAATTTCTCTGTTAAATGCACATAAAATGTCTAAATTACCCCTCATAGTGATATCTAGTTATTAAACAATTCAAGTAGGACCTACCTATCATCTTCAACCTTCATTTTGTTTCTTCCCCATCTAAAAGTCGACCATATAAACTTCTTGACTTGCTACAGACGCTGCTGTTATAGTCACCTTCACGCCCTGTAATTGACTTTAAAAGTTCAAACTACAATTAAGGGCAAATCTCTTTCAGGTATACAAACCCATTTTTGATATTGTACCGCTGCAAATTCATGTTCAATTTTATATACAAGAATAATAGACGTAACATATTTAAGGAAAAATAGCTAATTGATTGTATTCTAGTTTGGTAAATATTATCTCCTCATTATGAGGATGATTTGTTATGTACTCTATATAAGGTTTGTATCCATATCAATGAAAGACAATTTGAATGGTTCTATCATGGTATCATCCTAAAAGATCCTCACCTTTTTGTGCCACACTTCTTCTTCTTTCTGCCGGCCCTACACCCTCTGACCTTCTTCTTCATTCATCCTAAATATCCTCTGCATCTATACAACCCTCCTTATTCTGCCCTCAACATATTCCGTCCCCATATTCTGCCCTCACCATGGACCCGAAACTTCACCCGGCAATGACAATATCTAATATAAAGAACTTCATTCCTATCACTCTTGAAGACGAAACCTCGCACTACGTCACATGGTCTGAATTATTTCAGATTCACTGTCGCGCCTACGAGGTTTTCGATCATCTTCAACCCAAACAACCTGCCGCACCACCTTCTTCTGACGCCCCTGACAAACAACCAGCCTCGTCATCGGCTGATGCTCTGTGGTCTCGATTAGACGCCATAGTGCTTCAGTGGATTTACGGGTCTATCTCCCAAAGCCTAGTTCACACAATCATGCTACCGGGTCATAATCTTTTACATTCCTTAAAACAGTCTTCGATTATTAATTATGGCAAAATAAATGACAAACTATGTCAGTCGTGTGTTTTTGGCAAGAGTACTAAATTACCTTTTAATGATTCTGTTAATGCTACTAGTTTGCCTTTTGACATTATTCATAGCGATCTCTGGACATCCCCCGTGCTTAGCACGGCCGGCCACCGTTACTATCTGTTGTTACTTGATGATTTTACCAATTTTTTGTGGACTTTTCCCATTAGTCACAAATCACAAGTTTTCGCCACCTTCACTGCCTTTCATAATTACATCCACACTCAATTTAACCGTAAAATCAAACAACTTCAAATGTCATAATGGTAAAGAGTACGCAAACAATAACTTTCATGAATTTTGCAAACAAACCGGTATGCAATTTCGTTTCTCCTGCCCACACACCTCTTCCCAAAATGGTAAAGCGGAACGAAAAATCCGCACCATAAACAACATGCTTCGCACCCTCCTTGCCCAAGCCTCCCTACCACCAAACCTGTGGCATCATGCTCTTGAAGCAGCCACTTACCATCTGAACATTTTACCTAGCAAACAACATGATTTTCTCTCACCCACCTACCTTCTATATCATTGCATCCCCGAATGCTCACACCTGCGTGTCTTCGGGTGTCTATGCTTTCCCCTCATTCCCTCCACCACCATTCACAAATTAAACTACCGCTCCCAACCATGTGTATTCCTTGGTTATCCATCAAACCATCGTGGATACAAATGTCTTGACTTACAAACCAACCGAATCCTCATTTCTCGCCATGTTCACTTTGAGGAATCTATATTCCCTTACCACATCCAACACACCACTACACCTCCCAATTATGACTTCCTTACACCCACCCTCAACCCACTCTGGTGGAACCACATCTCTACCACGACCCCAAACCACTCTGGCCCGAATCCCGGCCCAAACCCACCTCCAAAACCCGGCCCTACCTCACAATCTCCCACGCCTAAACAGCCCACCCCTCTTAATCCACAGCCTTCCCCTACTCACACACACTCTGGCCCACCCAATACAACCTCACATATCTCGCCCCAACCCAACAGACCTGGCCCATCCACCACAAACCCTTAGACTTCACCGTTATCCGCTACTGCTCAAAACACTACCCACCAGCCCAACACATCGTCTCCCACCACTGGCCCACAACAATCTGCTCACCCAACCCACATCAACAAACCCGCCCCATCCACTACCCACCATGTTCCATCGGCCTCCATTTCCCAACCCAACCAGCCCAACCCTTCGTCTGCCACTACTAGCCCACAACACACAGCCCACCCAACCGCCCAACACCGCACCATTCATACACGCTCTATGAGTGGCATCGCGAAACCCAAACAACTCTTCAATCTCCACACCACTACCATCTCCCCTATTCCTAAAAACCCACAGATTGCCTTATCCATACCGGAATGGTACAATGCCATGCACAATGAATTTAGTGCACTTCTTAAAAATGAGACCTGGGAATTAGTACCTCGCACTCCCGATATGAATATTATACGCAGCATGTGGCTTTTTAAACATAAATACAGGTCAGATGGCTCACTAGAACGGTACAAAGCAAGACTTGTTTGTGATGGTCGACGACAACAACCAGGCATTGATTGTGGGGAAACATTTAGTCCGGTGGTCAAACCGACTACCATTCGCCTGGTATTATCTCTTGCTCTTGCACAGTCATGGAAGATTAATAAACTTGATGTTACCAATGCCTTTCTACATGGTAATTTAGAGGAGACAGTCTACATGTATCAACCGTTTGGCTTTCGTCACAAGGATTTTCCCGATCATGTTTGCCGCCTCAAAAGGTCTCTCTACGGCCTCAAGCAGGCTCCACGGGCCTGGTATCAAAGGTTCACAGATTTTGTCATCTCACAGGGGTTTTGCCAAAGCAGGTCCGATAATTCACTATCTCATATGCTGTTCAACAAATTTGCATGCACATGCATGCCCCTCGGGAAGCTCATTGGAATGCCTTGAAGCGCATTATCAGATACGTCCAAGGGACGTTGGATCTCGGCCTTCATCTTTCACCCGCCTCCTCTATCTCCCTCCGTGCCTACACGGACGCCGACTGGGCAGGTTGCCCCGACACCAGACGCTCCACCTCCGGATACTGTGTCTACCTGGGTGATAATCTAATCTCGTGGTCATCCAAACGACAGTCCACCGTTTCTTGTTCCAGTGCGGAGGCTGAATATCGCGGGGTCGCCAATGTTGTTGCAGAAATTTGCTGGCTTCGCAACCTCCTTCTTGAATTACATCACCCTCTAGCACGTGCGACCATGGTCTACTGTGACAATATCAGTGCCATTTATCTGTCAAGCAACCCCGTACAACATCAGCGGCCAAAGCACATCGAGTTAGATATTCATTTTGTTCGCGAACAGGTTCAACGCGTTAATGTTCGGATCCTACATGTCTCCTCTCGCCACCAGATTGCTGACATTTTCACCAAGGGTTTACCTCGCATCTTGTTCGAAGATTTTAGATCCAGTCTCAGTCTTCGGCCACCCTTCGCTTCGACTGCGGGGGAGTAATAGACGTAACATATTTAAGGAAAAATAGCTAATTGATTGTATTGATTGTATTCTAGTTTGATAAATATTATCTCCTCATTATGAGGATGATTTGTTATGTACTCTATATAAGGTTTGTATCCATATCAATGAAAAGACAATTTGAATGGTTGTATAAAAAAAACAATAATTCCTAAGACTATGGGGTATGGTCCCCTTCCCCCTTTCATTCCCCTTCTTCACATCAGCGCCACGTCATCTTCCCCCTTCCCTTCCCCAAACCAGAGAAATGGTTCCCCCTTCTTTCCCCTTCCCCTTTCCTTTATTTTAATATTTTTCATATGGGAAAAAGACAAAATAAGAAGAAAAGACAAAAAAATAATTAAACAATTAAAAGAAAAAGTGATCGGGGAGAAGGGGAAGATTTCCCCGTTTACACCGAAGGGGGAGTGAGGGGGGCGGTGTTCCCCTTGGGGAAAGCCTCCATGTCATCTTTCCCGATCTCTTTCCCCATCCACACCCCTTAGTCTAATATTGATTCAAGCGTATGATTATCTTACACATTGTCATTTGTACATCTTGAAAAAAGCTTATGATTTTCTTTTCAAAAAGTAGAGGAATGTTTGATCCTATCCATGATACAATGTACATTATGCTAATAAAAAAAATATGAAATAGAAATCGATAACTTATTTGGTAGTGTAGTTTCAAGATCAGAGATAGACCCTACTACTATTAGATGCTTTAATTTCCCCTAACCTAGCATGCTGCCCTAAAAACGACATCAGTGTTGAACTAAGGGCACAAGGGGTGCTCATAGTTTTTTATTCTAACTTAACTGATTCTAACCAATCTTGCTTTGTCACATCACTTCACTGATTTACTTCACTGAAACACGTTTTTGTAGGCAGCACTCCACTGATTCTTTTATTTATTTTCATTTACATACCCAAGCTTTTTTTTTTTTTTACATTTTTACACGGTTTTAACATTTAATTACTATTTCAACCGTTCCAGCAAACGGTCAGCCAAATTTAAGTTTTTATCTTGGAAACCGTCGACTGAATTGAATTAACTCACCTAAACGGTCAGCGAATTAATTCTTAACAGTGCCACCGTCGTCGTATATAAAGTGATCAAACCGTGGGGTTAAAAGCCACAATTTACCACGGTTTAAAAACCCAAACACACACAAAAATGAACCCGTGGACCGAAGAAGAAGAAATGACCCTTGTGGTTTGCCACAAGGATGCGTCGAACGATCCCGAAATTCAACTCCTCCCCCCGAGATGATGGGTCGGCCTTCCCCCCGAGGGGTTTTGGGCTCGAGTGTTTAGCGACTTCGTTGAACACGTTGGCCACAACACAACTAAGACTGCCGCGACCTCCAGTTCAAGTGGGGCGACCTCAACATCAAATGTGAGAGGTGGACCACCCTATACGAGCAACAAGTGACGGACGATCCGGAGCTTGACGAGGAGTTGGCTATCGAATTCGCTCAATATGAGTATGAGGTTCGATACGCCAACGCTTTCAACCATGTCGAGGCATGACGAATGTTGCGCAAACTTTAAGTGTTTTTCTTTGTTTTTAATGTATTTTTTAGTATTTATTAATGCAAGGTTTTTTTTATTTACTTTACATTCTAATAAACATACGCTTAATACAAAACCCTAAATAAATAAATGTTATACACATAAAACAGACGGTTAAAATAAAAATACACTAAAACATACGGGGGTAAAATGAAAACTTGGCATTTATAAAAACCACAAAAACAGCCGGTACCAACACGGTAAAGAGCACCAGCAAAACGGTCCACGGGACCACTACCAGCGTGTATGGCGGCACGGTAATACCATGCTGATACTTGGTACCTGTGGACAATTCGAGTGGCGCCCCGTTCCCCTAATATTAAACCAACCTCAATAGATGATAGTTATTAAATAACTACGATACAAAGACTAATGACAAAATAATAATAATAATAATTAGTGGCTTCACCACAAATATTAAATCAACCCCCCCTTCCCGCTCATTTCACTGTCCACTCAACACTAGGG
Organism: Ambrosia trifida; assembly: GCA_028751855.1. Taxonomy (NCBI): domain Eukaryota; kingdom Viridiplantae; phylum Streptophyta; class Magnoliopsida; order Asterales; family Asteraceae; genus Ambrosia; species Ambrosia trifida. The sequence continues at coordinate 122,526,162 of CM054127.1, forward strand.
ATGAGCTCGGGACGGTATCGGTACCGAACTGATACCGATCCCGACAATACCGATACCGAAAAGTCCAAAAAACCAATACCGATACCGATTATACCGGTACGGTATCGGTATCGGTTCGGTACCGGTGTGGTGTCGGTATTTTACCTTAAAATACCGATACAATACCGATACCGATAATACCGACACCGAATACCTCTAAGTGTGGGTACCGATACCGATACCGAACACCCTCAGTTCGGTATCGGTTTGGTACGGGATCAGTATTTTTCGATTCGGGATCGGTTTTCGGTACCGTATGCTCATCCCTACTCAACACCACCATCAATTACTTCACAACGCCGGCTATCACCTTATTTTTTAGATCTCGTCATAAGAAAAACAAAATGTCGGTTTATAGCTTATTAAAGTTCCATACCCAACAATTAGGTGGGGTTGAAACCAAATCGGAACACCACACGTCGGTTAAGCCACTGATGAGTTGTGAAGGTTGATTTTAGTGTTCGTTGCAGAATAGTCATCGAAAAACAGGTGTGTTGTCGATTTAGTTGTAAGAGATAGATATATGATTCTTTGATGGTGAGTTAGTCTCACTTGAATTGTAAATAATATTAATTCAAGGGGCATTTTAGACTTTTGATATGAACTTAACAGAGAAATTGGATGGTGGTTAGTGGAAAGGACAAATAGTGTGACAACTTTTTCAATAAAGGACAACGGGTGAAAGTAAAAAATTTGAAGGACCCAGTCCATAATTTTAGGTATTTTAAAGGATAAAAATTGTACTTTCGTCAAAAATTAATTTATTCATCTTTCATCAAATTTGGTAATTCCAACTTTGATTTGTCGAAAGTGACCCCTGGACCTTACTAAGGGTTGTCGCTCCTGGGACCGCGCTACTAAAGGCATTGCGTCTATACCCCTTTGTTTTGTAAGTATGAAATCATAAGATTTAAAAATTGCTCACTTTGACCTTTTTAACTTGTTTGATCTTTAATTATGATTGCTCATATGCTCACTAACTAAATCCAGTTACATAAAATAACTATATAACAATAAAATAATAGAAGTAAATTATAAATGTAAATTTTAATAATAATTCACCTTCGTTTTATTAATCGTTAGTAAATTATTACACATTTTGATTCTTTACCGGTCTTCTCTCTCTTATTGGGTTGATTGGTAACATTTGTTTTAGTATGTTTTGAGTCATTAAGTGGTCAATTTAGAGTTATAAACACATGTGAATGAATAAATGTGTAAAACTTTCAATAAGCATAGTTTTGAAACTTAATAGGTAAGAAGTTTACTGACTTATTCATATTAATTATGTCAATGAAACACATGCGTCATGACGTATTTAAAAAAAAATCTCTTAATTAATAAAACATTAAAAGACTATCAAACAGCTCCTTAATTAAATAAAATTAGTGGGTTTATTCGCGCGTTGTAGCGGGATCCACAAATGGGTTGCAATACAACATTATGATACTTATGTTTTTTGCCGCAAGTTACGAAAAAAGAATAGAAATGCGCACACTGTGTTTTAACAAGTATTCGTAGAAAGAAAAGAAAAGAAATATGCACCGCCACTTACAACTGATTGCAGTTCACCACAAAAACTATGTACTCATTATTGAACAAATCTTAATAAACCAAAGGTGTGTTACTATAACAGACCCATATAAACATAAATATCACTCTTGTGTAAGTTGTCAGGTCGTTGCATATTTACATAACCGTGCCATTGAAGACACCTTGCTAAATGATAAAGTTCATTTACATAAAAAAGCATGTAGTAATAATATGATATTGTATACACTATCATATGAAGGTCACTATCCATTTAGAAATTAAAAGTTGTGATTTGTAAGTTTGTAATAGACTTGCCAAACCTGACCCAGCAGCTAAAAAATTGCCCAATGTAGCAGTGAGCCGAACCATCCCGTCCACTTTGCCACTGGGTAGACGCATATATATATATATATATATATATATATATATATATATATATATATATATATATATATATATATATATATATATAGGATTTGGATCATTTGAGAACCACCATTTAGGGAGAAAACCAAAGAACCAAGTGTGAACACAAAAACCCCTCCACCAAAAAATAAAAAAAATTATATAACCTAAAAAAATAAAAAAAGTAAAAACACCAAAATGTTTTTTTAGTGTTAATCTTTCTGGAAAAAAAATACAAAAAAAAAAATAAAAAAACAAAAAAATGGCCTTTATTACGTCATAATTACGTCAGGTCTTATGCACATGTGCATATTGCTGTTATATATATACATACATATACCGTATGCACATGTGCATTTCACTATTAGAGCACACTTTTGAATAAATTATCAATTGCCATAATGAAATGATCATTAAATGGACGTGATATGATATATAAGGTGGAAAAAAAATTTATTCAATAATCTTTAAATAAACGCGAAGTGCATTTCACTATTATAGTTAGGTTTTTTTTTCATGGGTATAGCTTTAGGGTTTAGTTTTTAGGTATGATGGGAATGGGGTTAGGTTTTTTTGGGGTTGTTGGTGAATAAGCTTAAAAAAACCTCTATATAAAACTATAAAATAACATAATTGTACTACATGCACATGTGCATTTCACTATTATAGTTAAGTTTTTTTTAATGGGTTTAGCTTTAGAGTTTAGTTTTTTGGGTATGGTAGAAGAGGGGGTATCTTTTTAGGGGGATGTGATGGAGTGTTTTGGTTTTTTTTTTTTTTTTTTTTGGAGGGGGGGGGGGGGGTGGGGTTAGCTGCACATGTGCATTTTACAATTGGGGGGGGGGGGGGGGGGGGGGTTGGGGCGGTGTGGGGGATGGGGGGTTTAGGTTTTTAGGGAGTGAGGTAGGTGGGTTTAGGTTTTTAGGGGGTGGAGGTGGGGTTTTTAGGTTTTTTTTTTTTTTTTTTTTTTTTTTTTTGTTGACAATGGTTCTCTGGTTCTCTCCTTAAAGTTGGTTCTCGTATGATCCATACCATATATATATATAGGATCTGGATATTTTGAGAACTCCTATGAGTTGTGAGAACCATAGGAACTCACTTTATAACCACACACTTATTATAATACAAAATGAATATGTGGTCCAAAATTAAACAACAATAAAATAATGAATAAAATATTAATATACTTACATGAGGATGAAAATCACTTACACAGGTGTAATTTGGTGTAAATTAATGTATTTTTTATAAAAAAAATTTACAGCGGCGTTTACGTATTTTTTCACTAGTGTGCAAAAAAATTTATTTTGTTTCGCATTTTACGTCGAGTTCTCACGAGTTCTCACAACTCATCGAGTTCTCAACGGATCCTAACCCTATATATATGTATATATATATATATATATATATATATATATATATATATATATAGTATAAGGTTATATTGGAAACCCTTGTTATAGTGAAAACCTTGGAAACTCTATCAAACTCTAACTTCCCGACTTTTTTTTCTATGAAACTTTTAGGGTATGTAACATACATGATTTTAAGCATTTTGGGCCAAAAAAATCGAAAAAAGCGCCGAGCCGTTTTTTAAAAAAAAAAATAAAAACCGTCTTCGGGTAAAAAATAGGTAACACGTGTTAGTTTGGCTTAACATGTGTTAGTCGAAAATTTATTTATTTTTTTTAAAAAAAAGTGCTCAGCACTTTTTTGATTTTTTTGGCCCAAAATGCTTAAAATTATGTATATTACATGCCCTATTTTTTTCAAAATTAAAAAAAATTGGGAAGTCAGAGTTTCCGAGTTTCCAGAGTTTTCACTATAAGAGTGGGTTTCCACATTATCCTTACCCTATATATATATATATATATATATATATATATATATATATATATATATATATAC
>CM054127.1:122530146-122581478 GCA_028751855.1 Ambrosia trifida
AAATCTAACTTTACAAAAATAAAAAATCTTTGCACCCCACTTTCAGAAATAATGTATGTGTAAAAATTATTTACCCCCAGTGTAAAAATCACAAATTACATCGATTGTATAAAAATCACAAATTACAATAGGGCAAAATAATTACATCAGTGTAAAAACAGTTTACGTCAGTGTGAAAAAGATCAAACTTGCACCGAAAATCATCATGTAAGCAACCAGTTGTTCTTCATTTTCCGTGATCTCCATCATCACCTTTGAAAAGACATGGCTAAATTTACATTAGTTTATAAACAACCTAAAAACCTTTGAAAAAAATTGTATAAAAATTACAATTACATAGGGGCAACAATAATATAGCCATAATATTTACACAACTCACATAAACCACCACTCTCTAGAACAAGCCATAAACCTGACCCGACCCGTACAAAAACAGCTCATATTTGCATAAATATTACTCAAGAACAATCTTTACCGACATTTATATACAGTCGCACATCGCGCATATATCTACAAGATAATATAGTTGTACCTTATGCTTGTTTTTACCATTTAATTGAAGTCCATGAAGCTAGGTTTTGAGCTGACCCGCGTTAAGGAGTGGTGGTTGACCCGCCTCAAGTTTAAGACGGTTGACTTCTTCTCTCAGTGCTTCATTCAAAGCTGTGAAACAAAAAATATCACATATCAGATGTATTCTAGCAAATCACACATAACAAATTTAATAAAAACCACAAAATCAATAACTTGTTTTTACGTTGGTGTAAACCAGTAAAAAATAAACACCAAATCACACATATGTAACAAACTTACATCAGCGTAAAAAGAAAAAAATAACAGGCCAACGCAAACTCAATCGCGCTTTTTTAAAACAAAGAACAGGCCAACTTGTATCAAAGTTTACAATTTTTAGTGTTCCTAAATTCACTTGTATGTATGTGTATGACAAACAAAAAACATATGTTGTCAACAGTCCATAAACGCCCAAATATTACCATAAAAAATCTGTTACAAATAGTGTACACCAAAAAGATAAAAGTAATAAAGAGGTATTATGACCATCATAACGAAAACCTCACCATATCCGCCCATACTATATCATATATTTGTGATCTTCTCATATCCGCCCATACTATTTCATCTATCATCACCATCATAACGAAAACCTCACCATCAAATAAACCAAATCTATTTCAACCTGTTAAAGCATTTTCAATATACTAATAGCTTTAAGTAAAATCAGAACCACGATACTATAACTCGCTAAGCTATACCAGAAACGCTCTCATGCCTTCACTAACATTAGTGTAAAACACAAAGTCACTATGACAATTTACATTAGTGTAAAACACAAAAAGTCAAAAGGGACCAAATTTGGATGCCTAACTGACCCAATCAGTTCTACCTTATGCATCAAATCTTGTACCTTTTCTGTACAAGTTGGTCTCAAGAATCTTAAACAAACCACTGAATCAGTCCTCACCAAATTTGCCCTGTACAAAGTCCCATAACTAGATTTCCCAATAACTTCACCAGGGGCATCCAATATATCAACACTAGTAATATCTTCAACACCATTAAACTTAACTAATTTCCTATTAATCTCCATTGACAATTTACATTAGTGTAAATGACAAAAAGTCAATACAATCACATAGAATTTTTTTTTCACACAAAAATTGAAATATAATAAGATACAATCACATAGAATTAATATGAAAAAGGTTTCAAAAAATTGAATATATCAGATACAATCACATATAATTTTTTTTTCAAAGATTTATCCCATAAGCACAAGAATAAAAAATAAAAAAATTAAAAAATTGACTCTAATCAGAAACAATCACACACAAAAACTTCAAGGTTTCCCCCAAAACCTCATAACAAGAAATGATTATATTTTATAAACATAAACATAATCAAATTCCACAAATAATAATAAATAGACAAAATTAATCATCATTTCACCCATGTAATCCATGAACAATCACTTACCTACCTTAGTCCATTTTCAGATCTGAATCTCTGCTGTGATTTGGTGCTTAAATCTCGTCATCTGTATCGTCCTTCAGCATATCGTCCCTGTTCAGCGTCATCATCCATGTTTCAGATTTGTATCGTATCTATGTTCAGCATCATCGTCCCTGTTCGAACCATGGATCTGTGAAGAATACAGAGAAAGAGATGGAAGACAAAATGGGAGAGATGTAGAAGAATATATATATATATATATATATATATATATATATATATATAGAGTAATGAGATGAATGAGTCTGTATATTTAAACAAAAACAAGAGAGAGAAATGGGATTTGATATATGTGTCAGGAGGGTAAGAAATTACTAAAAGCCCCTTTCAGTGTAGTGTAAAATGTCTTTATTATCCTCTCATTAAAAAAATATAAAATGTTATGAAATGTAGATGTGTCACATTTTGATTGGCCTAGATGAGTCTCAAGTTCTCGCAACTCAGAGGAGTTTTCAAATTATCCGGATCCTATATATATATATATATATATATATATATATATATATATATATAGGGTAGGGATCATACGAGAACCAACTTTAGGGAGAGAACCAGAGAACCATTGTCAACACAAACAAAAAAAACCTAAAAACCCCACCTTCACCCCCTAAAAACCTAAACCCACCCACCTTACTCCCTAAAACCTAAACCCCCCATCCCCCACACCGCCCCAACCCCCCCCCCCCCCCCCCAATTGTGAAATGCACATGTGCAGCTAACCCCACACCCCCAAAAACCAAAACGCTCCATCCCATCCCACCCAAAAAGATACCCCCTCTTCCACCATACCAAAAAACTAAACCCTAAAGCTAAACCCATTAAAAAACTTAACTATAATAGTGAAGTGCACATGTGCATGTAGTACAATTATCTTATTTTATAGTTTTATATAGGGGTTTTTTTAAGTTTATTCACCAACAACCCCAAAAAACCTAACCCCATTCCCATCATACCTAAAAACTAAACCCTAAAGCTAAATCCATGAAAACAAAACCTAACTATAATAGTGAAATGCACTTCGCGTTTATTTAAAAATCATTGAATAATTTTTTTCCACCTTATATATCATATCACGTCCATTTAAATGATCATTTCATTATGGCAATTGATAATTTATTCAAAAGTGTGCTCTAATAGTGAAATGCACATGTGCATACGGTATATGACGTAAATATGACGTAAAAAAGGCCATTTTTTTTGTTTTTTTTATTATTTTTTTATTTTTTTATTTTTTTTCAGAAAGATTAACACTAAAAAAGATTTTGGTGTTTTTACTTTTTTAATTTTTTTATTTTCTTAGGTTATATAATTTTTTTATTATTTTTTGGTGGAGGGATTTTTGTGTTCACACTTGGTTCTTTGGTTCTCTCCCTAAATAGTGGTTCTCAAATGATCCAAATCATATATATATGGTAGGGTTCAAATAGGAACCACACCTTAAGTAGGAACTATAGGAACCACTTTATAGCCATTGATCTCTAATGGCATGATTGTAATTAATTAGAAGTTAATTTAATTATTTATTTTAATCAAGGGGTATTCTAGTACTTTTGTTATCCACTAAATACATAGGTTTCACATTATACAAAACCCTAAAATAAAACTGCCATTATACGTATCTATACATCAAAACCTATCTATACATCAAAACCTACGAAGAACATATAAAAAAACTAATGAAAATCAACAATTCGTATACAGGTATGTATGAATATTCAATCTTTCTTTCGTATTGTTAATTTTAGTAATTTCTTAGAAGTTTTAAGTTAGATCGAGATGTTTTAGGTTTTTTAGTTTTTGTTTTTGTTAGATCGAAATGTATAATCAATTGGAATTGTATTTTTAATGATTTTGTTATATTAGGTTAGATTAGTTGCACGATTTCTTTCAATATAGGATTACTGAATCTTTGAAACTTATCTCCATTAAACAAACTTGATTGTACAAGACATTGAGGTTATGTATATTATGATAATATACATTTGTGTATGTTGTATTTTAAGGTTAAGCGACCAAACCCTACAGAGAATGTGCAGTACGTGGAGGTTATGTATTTTTTGAGAATGTACGTTGGTGTATAGTACATAAAAGGTTAAGCGATGAAACCCTAAATAGGATTATCACGTCAAAAAAGGAAACGCTTTATTATTATCAAAAGCCTATAAACTAGTGTATATTATACGTTGGTGTATATTACGTAAAGAGGATAAGAGACGTCACGGCTATGAGGATAAACAAAGCCAAATGCCTATACACAAGTGTATTGAATGGTTTATTGTTAGATAGCTGTATAGCTGTTATGTCTATGCAGTTATATATAGGTGTATTATACACTGGTGTACCATGATGTATTCAGTCCTACTCATTTTGTTATATGTTATTAAAGGGGTTTTTTTATACACAGACGTATTCAACTCAAAAATTAAATCAACTGCAGATCAAGGTAGTATGGTTTACACAGGTCTATAAACATGTTATACATGGGTGTATATATGTTGTACATGGGTGTATATAAACATGTTATATGTTGAGTTTTGATAACTATTCAAGAATCTGTATTTTGTCGATGGTTTACACAGGTTGTACATTGGTGTATATATGTTGTACATGGGTGTATATATGTTGTACAGTGGTGTATGTATGTTGTACATTGGTGAATATATGTTGTACATGGGTGTATATATGTTTTACATTGGTGTATATTGTAACTTATTAACACTTCATATATGTGTATATCCATTGATTATTGTGTGTTTAATGTGTAGGTTTTGGTACCGTTAGTTCTGGTTCAGTTGGTAAAAATAAGAGTTTTGAAGTAATAAAGGAAAAGGAAGCCAAAGTAGATGTAAATCAAAAGTCAAGCAAGCAATAAAAAAGAGAGGATTTTTGTGTTGCATTTTGAAAGTTTGTTGATTTAAATAGAACTGATGACATTCTAATGATAATGTAATTGATGTTCTGAATAAATGAAAAGAATCAGAGTATTTGTAAAGTTTGCATTGAATTTCAATTTACATAATTGTTTGTTATGCATATATGTATGCTTGTGTGTGGTTTTTGAAGATAAGAAATAGTAGTAGATAAATGAAAATTAGAAACCAAACACAATGTATTTAACTTAAAAAATACAACATACGTTCACATACATAAATGTATTAAACTAGGAATTGCTTTATATCTACTGTATTATCATTTAACCAAAGTACATTGGTGTACATAAAAGCATTACACGTGTTAATACGATGTTGTTGTATATATGTATTCATAACTAAACAACAACTTTGGTTCCATTTCGTACATTATAATAGCTTCATCCAAAGATCTAAACCTGGCAACTACATAGGGTTTAACTTCATCTGGTACACTTAGTGTCCAATATCTCGTCCCGCTAGGATATTCATATACGTTGCTATCAACGAGACCTACAATGTAAATAATGTAATTAAAAAAGCATTACAATATACAAACAACCGTTATACAAAATACCAACTCAGATATGATACACCTGTGTATATTCATTACCCCAGTTGAACATTAGACTATTGTACAACCATTTAACTACTATGATACACCTGTGTATCGGAACCTAAAAGAATGTGCCAACTCAGAATGAAACACATGTGTATATTCATTACCATATTTAAACTACAGGCTATTGTACAAAGATTTAACAAATATGATACACCTGTGTATATTCATTACCATAGTTAGAACATTGGTGTGACACCCCAAGAAAATCCCACATCGGCCGTGGCCAGGAGAGATCCTTGGTTCATAAGTAATGTCTTACCTCTTAAATCACCAACGCGTTTTGGGGCTTAATGTTAGTGGATGAGAGGAGAACTCCACAGTTAAGCGTGCTCAGGTGGGAGAAATTTCAGGATGGGTGACCTCCTGGGAAGTCTCCACTGGGCAACCAAAAACAAATCCGTGAGCTCTGGGTGGGCAAAGCGGACAATATTGGTGGTGAGAGGGGTCGGATGTTACAGATGGTATCAGAGCCACTCCTGTGCCGTTCGGGATGGTGGGTACATACCTCATCAGGGACGATGAGACTCTAACAGGGGGTGAATGTGACACCCCAAGAAAATCCCACATCGGCCGTGGCCAGGAGAGATCCTTGGTTCATAAGTAATGTCTTGCCTCTTAAATCACCAACGCGTTTTGGGGCTTAATGTTAGTGGATGAGAGGAGAAATCCACAGTTAAGCGTGCTCAGGTGGGAGAAATTTCAGGATGGGTGACCTCCTGGGAAGTCTCCACTGGGCAACCAAAAACAAATCCGTGAGCTTTGGGTGGGCAAAGCGGACAATATTGGTGGTGAGAGGGGTCGGATGTTACAATTGGAATACTGTACAATCATTTAACTACTAAGATACACCTGTGTATATTCATTACAACATTTAGAACATTGGAATATTGTACAATCATTTATCTACTATGATACACTTGTGTATATTCATTACAAACATTTAGAACATTAAATTACTTTACAATCATTTACCTACTATAATACACCTGTGTATATGCATTACACCAATTGAACATTTGAACACCTGTGTATATAGGTATATCCAACTGTGGTGTATAATACATCGCTTGTCTTGTAAACCTGTTGTGCATACTATACATTAGTGTAGAAATCAAATACACTGATAATGTGTGATATATAGTGGGTTATACACTGATGTATATGACTTCAAAAAAACCACCCAAATCTTTGCTCATTATAACACCTGGCAGCTAATATTAACCCAAAACAATAAACAAATAAACCCAGATCAAGCTCACCTTACATCATCAACATAACTCTCAAAGGCATTACAACAAACACCTGGAATGCAACCCAAGAAACCCAAGAAAAACACTATTTTAAAAGAAAACAAAATAGACCCAGATTAGGGAACAACAATAAGACTATGACAAAAGGGAATTTTTGTGACCCAAATCAAATAAATGTGTCGAGCTATTCCATTTCATTGATTACGAAAGGCAAAAGGCTGTAAAAGGAATCGAACAACTACCTTTTTTTTGTAAATAATATCTTATTGGGTAGTGATTCTTGTGTGGGAATATAGGGTTTTAATGTTGTACTCTGCATAGTAATGGAACGGTAGGGCTAGACAGGCTTAATGATCATATGTTTTACATGAAAAGTGAATGTATGATAAAATGAATATAGAGGATTGGGTTTTATTGTTGGAGAGGGAAGAGGGACGACAAGAGATTAGAGTTTGTAATTCAAAGTGGATGAGAGTTTTTAGGAACAGATTACAAAAATGATACATAACTGTTAGGGATATTAATATAATTAAAAGAAAAAAATAATTATTTAAATGTCTAATTACCCTTATACCCTTTAGATCAAAATCAAGGATGGATGGCTAGGATTGGTTCCTAAGTTCCTAACTAGGGTATTGGTTCCTATTTGATCTTATTCCTATATATATATATATATATATATATATATATATATATATATATATATATATATATATAGGGGATGGTTAGAATGTAAACCTTAATTATTTGAAGAAACTCTAGTAAACCTCATTAGAGCCATTGATCTTAGAGATCAATGGCTCTTGTTTATTCAAGATTATTTTAATTGTTAGTGGTGTGCTAGTGGACAAAAAAGGGTATTATAGAGATTTTGGAAGTGTCTTGGGTTTGTATCTCTGTACATGGCAGAGATATTCATCATCACCATCATCCTACCTCATATAAAAAGACTCTTCTCTCTCTTCCACAACTCTCTTTCTCGATCAAAAATTTGAAATTATTACACTGTAGATTGAAGTAAGCTCTCAAAGGTAAGAAAACCTAATAACCTTCATCCCCTTCATCCTGATTACATTGAAGAAGGTCGTTCATCAACCCACTGTACAAACGAAATCTGATGGCAGGTATGTTTTGGGATGTACTGTTAGTATAGATTTTATTATTATTATTTTTTAATTTTATGATGTTTTAGGTTGTTGTAGATGGTGGTAGTGTGTTATAACAGGGGGTTTGTATGTGTTTGTGTATGATGATCCATTGTTTATAACAGGGGGTTTATGTTAGTGTGTTATAACAGGGGTTGAGGGTATTAGCATGATTATAAACATGGGTTTAATGTTATTGTGTTAAAACGATGTTTATATACTTTGTTTGTGTGGGTAATCGTTCATTAGGATGTTAAACAGGGGGTTGTATGTGCTTGTGTATGTGTATGGCGATCCATTGTTTATAACAGTGGTTTAGTGTTAGCATTATTATAAACATGGGTGTAGTGTGTTTATAACGGTGGGTCATCGCGTTCACCAAAAAATGGAGGAGATAATCAAGGTATGAATAAAGCGTGTCTTTGCATATGTAATGCTTATATACTTGATAAGTTAGTGTGTTATAACAGGGGTTTGTATGTGCTTATGTATGATGATCCATTGTTTATAACAGGGGGTTTATGTTAGTGTGTTATAATAAAGGTTGAGGGGTATAAGCATGATTATAAACAGGGGTTTAATGTTATTGTGTTATAACATTATATACTATGTTTGTGTGGGTAATCGTTCATTAGGATGTTAAACAGGGGGGTTGTATGTGTTTGTGTATGATGATCCATTGTTTATAATAGTTCATTAACATATTAAACATGTCCTCAAACATTGCACTTAAAAGGGGTTTCGTGTGTGTGATGATCCATTGTTTATGTACTATGTTTGAATCAGGAAAAGACACAAAAATGCTAATGTGGTTGATAGTAGTGTATCACCAAGCGTCAAAAGAAATGTTGTGGTATTAACTGATGATGTGACCAAATCAAAGAAGAAAGGGAAATAGAAGATCATTGTCGTTACTGACGACGATACAACACAAAGGTGTATTGGAAGAACAAAGCGTGCACTAGGTAAATAGGAAATTGGATTCAGTTTATTGTTTACAAAAGGTTTCAATTATAAAAGGGATGATTTTAAATTTGTTTATTGTTTCATGTTCGGCAGATTATGACTCTGACGACTCAAACACGCCACTGATTGCATTCAAAAGACGCAAATCAGGTAACTTACACTGCGCTTTCTTCTTATTGTGAACTATTAAAAAGTATAAATAGGTGTGGCTTATGATTGTAAACTATATTATTTAAATTTTGGCTCAGATCATGTTGGTAGCACAAGTGCAGTATCAAGCATGGATCCACAAAAGGATAAAGGTTGGGGAAAAAACTGCTTTTTTTTTATTGTAGGCTTAACATATGTAACACAGTTATGATTTCCCAGGTAAAAAGGGTGGTGGAGATAGTCAAGGTATGAATAAATCGTGTCTTTGCATATGTAACACTTATATACTTGATGAGGCATATGGATAAGTTCATGGGGCTTCACGTGCCATTTGATTGCCAGCTCAGTAAACATTGGAAGAAGAGAGAGGGGGAAGTCAACAGACTTAGGATGAAGTACGCAATCCATATACTTCGTTTGCCGGCAAATTATTTGAAGCCCAAGGTTAATGCGACCGCTTTGAAGAGGGGATGGGTTATGTTGGTTGAAAGACATATTAGACATAGGGTTGGTTGTGTATTTTGCCTAACAAACTAATGTTAGATAAGTTATGTGTGCATGTGTAGGTTAATGGTACTAATTAAACATTATGGTTCGTTTATTTTTGCGTATGGGGATGTTATGTATGAACGTATGTTTGCAAGTATTAAAGTTAATTACAATGTTGCATGTGCAAACAAAGGATAAAATAGATTTAGTTAATTACACATATTGCAAGTGGGTTAATGGTACTAATTACCAACATTATGGTTGGATTGTTTTGCTAAATGGTGAGGCAAGAATTAATGTTAATTACAATGTTGCATGTGTAAGCAACAATGAAATAGGTTTAGGGCAAATTAACCGTTAATGCATGTCTGCATTATTTCAAAAAAGTAAATATGTACATATTCTATGCAAGGGGCTTATATGTGATAAATATGCACATATTAACATATTTTGCAAGTTAAGTTTACACATATTGTTGCATATGTAACAAAGTGTAGTATGGAAAATGTTGCATATTTTACAAGTTAAGCTTGCACAGATTGCATGTGCCAAACCATAAATGCAGGGTAAGTAGACACCTGTTGCATATGTTAAATTAACCATAAAATGTTGCATGTGTAACATATTAACATATTTTGCAAGTTAAGTTTACACATATTGTTGCTTGTGTAACAAAGTGTAGTATGGAAAATGTTGCATATTTTATACGTTAAGCTTGCATATATTGCATGTGCCAAACCATAAATGCAAGGTAAGTAGGCACCTGTTGCATATGTTAAATTAAGCATAAAATGTTGCATGTGTAACAAAGTGTAGTATAGAAAAATGTTGCATATTTTACATGTTAAGCTTGCACATATTGCATGTGCTAGAAACAAATGCATGGTAAGTAGCCACCTGCTGCATATGTTAATGTAGCATAAAATGTTGCATGTGTAACAAAGTGTAAAAACAAAATGCAAGGTAAGTATGTGTTATAGAATGATACAAGGTAAGTATGCACCTGATGCATATGTTAAATCTAATTATGGTGTTGCATAAGTTAAATTAACCATAAAATGTTGCATGGGTAACAAAGTGTAGTATGGAAAAATGTTGCATATTTTACATGATAAGCTTGCACATATTGCATGTGCTAGAAAAAAAATGCATGGTAAGTAGCCACCTGCTGCATATGTTAATGTTGCATAAAACGTTGCATGTGTAACAAAGTGTAAAAACAAAATGCAAGGTAAGTATGTTCTATAGAATTATGCAAGGTAAGTATGCACTTGATGCATATGTTAAATCTAATTACGGTGTTGCATGTGTTACAAGGTGCTAAAATTTGGCTTTGCATGAACTTCTTTATTTTTCCTTGCAAGTATTACACATTGATCAAAACCCACACACCTAATTGATGTACTCAAAAAAACATATTGTGCCCTCTTACACCCTCTCGCTCTCCCCTCAATTTGATATTAAAAAGACGTTTGAGTTTTTATTACTCAATTGTACACGGGATTGCAAAAGGTGTACTTGGAAAAAAACGAAAAAGGCTATCGACCTTTGGACAATTGTAGGTGGCATGCCTACTAATTGAAGAGACGTTGAGCTGGAGTGCTGAAAAGAAAAATTGAGAAGGCGAAAGGTTGTTGAACGTAAAAGAAGATTCGGTTTATGTTACGTATGCTACAAAAATATGTGTAAGTAAATATAAAGCACATCATACAAATTAGTTTAATAGAAAATATTGAAACATGTTATATTCATCAAGAGTTCCCATCATTCAATAGAAATATTCAAATATGTTATATTCATCAAGAGTTCCCATCATTCAATAGAAATATCAAGAGTTCCCATCATTCAATAGAGTTTCCATGGGTATCTAACAAATCATGCCAACGTGCCTCGAACGTGGATGGCTCTATGTAAACGTTCCATACCAAACGATGAAGATCTTGGTGGAAATTGGTGTTGGTTAGTAGATCTCCAGTTACCTGGTAGTTAAGATTTAAAATCAAAGCGTGAGTCAAAAAGGCCTCACTATCGTGGTGCTTCATAATATTTATAACAAAACTACTCAAATATAATACTAACCTTCGAATGAAGTTTTTTCTGCCACATGCAAACCCTATGGTGTGCCTCAGTAAACACTTAAGGGATGACTTGTAGCATCAATGGGTCTTGATCACTTAAAACTATCCGGGGCTGGGACCCATGTACCTTTAAAAAGGTATCAAGTAACCAAACGTAGGATTCTATGGTTTCATTTATTATTAACCCAACACCAAATGTGACGCACTGCAGGTGGTTGTCCACCCCTGTAAAGGGGACAAATATCATGTTGTACCTTGCATTGAGAGCGAAATATGAACACAAGTTACATATTGAAGACACATAAAAAAAACATTGTAAGATATGTATAGCATGGTTGCATAATAGATACATATGTAAAACACTTACTTGTTGATCTAGTAGGTCGCATCAAAAGCTATGACATCCCCAAAAGCTTTGTAGTTCAATTTTGAAATCTCATCCGCCCAGAAAACAGAGCGTAACTGCCCATTAAAAAAACACCCACCTAAAACAACCTTAATAACCTCATGTCAAGCCATCCCTAAATGGAATTTTCTAAATTCTAAAGCAACCAAAGAACATTAACAAAACTCAAAGGCAAAGAAGCAAGAAAATAGCAAAACCCAAAATACACTAAAACCAAACAACCAACATCAAACAAAATGGAAATAAACGTTTCAAACAACATCAACTCTGCCTACCAAAAAATAACCTTAACAACATACAATAAACTAAACATCAAATACAACAATAATAACAACATCAATCTCCTTGTGAAGAAAAGTGACACCAAGTCATCTTTGAATGAAGTTTTCCAATTTAAAATAATAGGAACAAAAGCCAAGCAACGATATCTAGATCAAAAAATAGTAAGAACAAATAAAAATATTAAGAACAAAAACAACTAAAAGTAAAAAATAATAAGACTAGAAACAACTAAAAATCACAAAATTAATAACTTTTCTAAGTCATTACATTACGACCTGTCAGAAAAACTAACCTGGTACATGATCATTGTTAGATGAACAATCGACCTCATCGCTTGTGTATATGGGGAACTGTTGAGTGTGTCCATATCAACAGGCTGATCATTTCCATGGTTGAGAGATTCTCAGTTCATCTCCATTACACATCGACGGTGTTCAAAGCTTTTGAAAATCTTGAGAGAGAGAGAGAGATGTATAATGAAGAAGAAAGAAATGGTGAGATGATCAGGAGAGAGAGAGAGAGAGAGAGTATATATTGGAGAAGAAAGAAAGGTGATGGATTAGTGATGTAATGGTTATTGGGATTAGTAAAATCTAAATTATTGTGGGGTTAAAAAGACTATTATAACCTTTTGGTTTTTTAATAATAAATTTGAAACGGTAATATGTGGGTGAATATCAACCACACATTGGGTTTGCTAGGGTTTCTTCAAATTTTTGGGTTTTCTTTTAATACTTAGCCTATGTATAGGGGAGGGTTATCTTGAGAACGCTAAATATTGTGAGAACCATGATAACAAGTAAAAAAATCAATCAAAATCAAATTTTTTTTTAATACAAACCTTATTATAATCAAAATACAACATTAATTAATGAATTTTCTTTCCAAATAATTCATCTTTTCTTACAAAAACACTTTCAAATTAACTTTTTACACATGTGTAAATGAAACAGTTTACACATGCATAAACAGTAAATTTACACATGTGTAAAAACAATTTATTTTCATATATGTTTGAATTTTTACGCGTAAATTGTGTTTTTGAGATTGTATTTTAGTAATAAAGATAAGTGTAAAAGAAATTTTGAATTTGAATGGTTTTAGATGCCGTTCTCACGGTTCGCACGAAATATAGGTGTTCTCAAATTAACTTTCCCCTATATATATATATATATATATATATATATATATATATATATATATATATATATATATATATATATATGAAAAGGGTTTATAATATAAGTATTATTATGGCAAAGTTTTAAAACTCATACAAGTTTAGCTGAGATAAGATTATTCATTGTGGTAACATAAATTATTATCTTTCATCGTCATTATATGAAATTTGTTCAAAAATATTGTTATCCCGTGTGTTTATTTAGTTTGGGTGAGTTTCATTTTCATATAAAAGTTGATTATCTTTAGGGGTATTTAGGGAAAAGTGGTAAAATTTAGAAAATTGTAAAGAAAATCTTAGTATATGTGATTTTAACTTTGGACAATTTGAACATATTTGCCTATGCCTCCCCTTTTATATTTGTCTCCTCCTTTATAACATAGTACAGATAAAAAATTCCTTGTCACAATACGTTTACGACGAATCACCATAAACTGAATGGACAAGATCAGTTGTTTACGAGCTATGCTATTATACGAATATAGTAGCTTTGGTCGTCTTCTATTTCTCTTCTTTTTTTGTTTTCCCATGCCATATTTTCTCTTCAACATAAGCCTCTTGTTTTAGACTTTTTTCTCCTTAACCTATAATTTACTCAACATAAGCCTCTTGTTATTACAAAAATAGTGAGGCATAATTAAACAATTTAAGTGCAATGAGGGGTATGCAAGGCACGATTAATCCAAATTCACTCCAACCAAAAATATGAACAAATAATTAAATTTATGTAATGATTGTGAACATTGGCTATGAACAATCTCGGGTTGACCCTATTTAGAGTAGAAGTACGTAGTTTTTATTGTTAAATCATTCACCGTTGCGAACGAGAGGGTTGACATAGGCGAGATTGGTGAAAATACTTGGTATTATTTTATTTTTATGTATTGTTTTTATAGAGTTATGATCAAATGCACAGTGAAAGATAAATAGTAAGTCGTAGGAAGTAGGGCTGGCATAACAGGTTACATGAACCTGTTAAGACACAAACCTGTTAAGACACGAACACGAAACTTGTAAACACAAACACGAACCTGTGCATAACAGGTTAACACGATAAGACACGATAAGAAACACCTAGTAAAATAAGTTAACACGACAAGACACGATAAGACACGACAAGACATGATAAGACACGATAAGACACAATAAGACACGACAAGACATGATAAGAAACACGATAAGACATGATAAGACTTGTTAAGACACGTACACGATAAGACACGAACACGAAACATGTAAACACGAACACGATACGAAAATAAACAGGTCTTAATGTGTCGACCTGTTATAGACACGAAACTTGTTAAGGCCAAACACGAAACATGTTTAAATCGTGTAGGTTTGTATCAGGTTATCGTGTTTGTGTCTAAATTGCCAGCACTAGTAGGAAGGGTATCACACGGAGTCCGATTGACCTCATTCAAGCAGCATTGGAACCGTCTCATCAAACTCTACGATCTTAGTTTTTAGGTTTGTGATTTTTTGAATTTCTAGCTTGTAGTTTTTAAAATTGTGTCATATCATTGTGTCTTTTATATTGCACTGTGTCTTTTCTTTATTTTCGTCATTGTGTTATTTATGCGATTCATTGTGTCATTTTTCCTTAGCATTGTGTTATATTTTTTTGACTCATTATATTATATTTCATGATTCAGTGTGTTTTTTTATCCTTCTCACCCTTTTCATTTTTATTACACTGTGTAGAATAACTTGACCCTTTATAACACGAACAACATTTCCCTCACTATAAATTCTTTTTCTTGGCGTACTTTCACTTGATAAACCATTTATTCAATTGTTCTTAAACTTCTTTTATGAATTTCATTGAATATATGTTTAATGAGTTATTAGATAAAACTAGCAGGAACTCGCGTGTTGCGGCGGAGCTGCATCTGTAAACTTTTATTACATATATAATAATTTTAAACTAAAAGTCATCATGTATTCTTGTGTGATAATTATTTTGGTGGAAGTAATTTGATATTGAAAGCACGAATAAAAAATAAAAATTGATGCGGGAGAATACTGAAAACTTAAATCAGAAGACAAGATTTCAGTCTTTAGAATTTTTTTTAGCTAAATACTCTAAATAAAGCTATAAAAAATAAACAATGACGTGTGGGATGAGTTTGCCATCCCGTAGTACTAACTGGTCGATTTTGTGGTATATTCCCGAATATGCTCCGAACGTATATATGTTATTTCTCATGTTGGCGATTGTTTCGTCTAATAAGACACCCATAGGTGTGAAGGAGAAGTTTGTGTTATATGCGCGAATCAAAGAAACCATGACATTTGATCAAAGAAACCATGAGGTTGCTCTTGATAAACACAACATTTGTCTAATTGTAATTTTTAACCGTAAACTTTTATTACATATACAATAACTTTTAAACTAAAAGTCATCATGTATTCTTGTTTGACAATTATTTTGGTTTTCCTAATGACCTAGTTAGGACTACGAATGGGACGATACCTATTTCTTTTATTTGAGTTTGAATATGTTAGTCAAATTTTTATATATTATTTTTAGTATAAGTTAATAAGTTGTTTACAAGCTTTTATAAAATATATAAGTTAATAAGTTTTTTACAAGCTTTTATAAATTACTATTGCATTATAAATATAAATGCTAGATGTAATAACACTACATTATTGTTTGTCATTTATTACACTACATGACTAAATGCTAAAATGTAGAGGGATAATATTGTAAATGATAAAATACTTATGCATTCCCAGCGGCATTTTGGTGGTGGATAAGACTTAGGGACTATAAGGTCCTGGGTTCGAATCTCACAAAAGGGGGTTTTCTCATAATTATGAGTTTCCTCTTGAATTGGTAACTTGGTGGTGGAATATGATCGCGTGGTATCACTGGTGGCATGATGATACTCCAGTGGTACATGAGTGATTCCAAATGGTCGTTCAAAAAAAAAACACTTGTACCAAATGCAAAAACAATGTTTTTATGTGTTTTAAAATAAAATGAAAATTAGTATCTTGCCCATCCAAAACCTATTATATAGTAGTATAGATATAGATATAGATTATGTTATCCAAATAAAAAAGTGACGAGTAAAAAAAAAGTTTGAGAACAATTCGTCTTTAAAAAAAACGTTAGTTTTTGTCACAATTAGAATTTAAACTCTCACCACTTAAAAAACAAAATCTTATATAATAGAAAAAATAGAAATAAATAATCCTAACTATTGACTATTGGCCAATAACAGTCCTAACTACGAAAATCACCAATATTGGTCCCAACTTTCGACATATTGGAAACCAACGGACCCAAACTAACGGAGGCTAACTCCGATAGTGTGATGCTGACGTGGCATGCTTAGGTGGCAAGATGATCCTACGTGGCATCCTACGTGGCATGCCACGTGGCAAAATAATCCTATGTGGCATCCTACGTGCCATGCCACATGGCAAAATGATCTTACGTGGCATCCTACGTGGCATGCCACGCCAGCATCACACTATCAGAGTTAGCCTCCGTTAGTTTGGGTCTGTTGGTTTCCAATATATCAAAAGTTGGGACCAATATTAGTGATTTTCGTAGTTGAGACTGTTATTGACCAATAGTCAATAGTTGAGATTATTTATATCCATTATTCTTATATAATATTTTGATACCACTAGGTCAAATAGGTCAAAGACCTTTAGACGAAAACAATTCGTCTATCTCAAGGTTTGAATTGTATGTACGTATACGAGTGTCCTTTTTACCAAAAGGAAATAATAAATAAAGGATCCAAAATATGGTGAAACTAATAAATCGATTAGTTAGAGATAATTGAATACTATAACAACACACCAACCAATTGAGATAGAAAATTGGTATGTAATATAATTCAATATAATGGTGGTTAGTTACATCAAGACTAAGAGCACTCACGGTAGCTTCTTCATCCCTCATTCACTCACAACCAATCATAACCACATATTACATTAAAAATTATTACAGTTTCTCTCACATCTACTCACAACCACTTTCCACAAATATTAAAAAAATAAATACAGTTTTTCCTAAAAGATTCTCAAATAACCCAAAATATACCAATAAACAGTAGATTCCTTATTTTTTTTTTCACCCACGACTACTTCCAACCCCATAAAAGATTATAGGGTTTTCTCTCACAGAATTATAGAAGACTAAATGGCAGTGCTCTAAAGAGAAGCAATTTGAGGGGTGATTGCTTTGTCTAATCAAATCCATAATCATCATTTGATAAGTAGGCAAAAATCCTTATTAGACCATATGTATTGGTAAATGAGTTTTCGCACTTCCACTCCATAGGGAAACTTTTGATTGGCCCTCCTTTTTGCACCTCTTTTCACGCCAAGAAATGGCGTTAAAATATTCACGCCCTTATTAGACCATATGTATCGGTAAAGAAACAAACTTTTGATTGGGGCATTTCCTTGTCCAAATTGATTTCCACTACACATATGATCTTATAATAAACAATTTTAAAAATGTTACGTGTTAATATCAAATCTCTTATTCCAAATTTCATATTTCGTATTATATATATTACACACACCCTAAAAACTAGTTAAACATTTTAATAAGTCTTGAGTTCAAGTCTCATAAGGAGCAAGAAATTCGCCTTTCAAAAAAAAACTGTTAAATACTAAACTTGTTTTCTATTATTTTAACCAACACATGCGAAACAAAGCATTATAATATAACTAGTGTGTTTCAAGGCGCGTTTTGCGCGCCTTACAATTTTATCGTATCCAAAACACTGAAAAAACTATTATCAACAAAGTAACTACCAATTTTCATACCATAATTTAAAAACGACATCTCACACAAACACGGGTATATATGTATTTATTGCTTAATAATATGTTGTGAATGAAAAAAAAAGGAGTCGCCCATTGCCCTTCCCATGTTTCGAACCTAAGACCTAAAACAATAAAAATGCACCAAAAAACACTCCACCACTAAGCCATGTTATTTATTTTGATAATTATTACTAAAAAAGTGTATGGGCCTTTAAAAAACGGTTTTTTATTATCTTTATTTAAAAAAAAATTGTGCTTTGTTTCTTGAAGTGCTAGGTGTAGCCAGGATTTTGCATGGTATTATGATCGTCGGGTGTATTTCTTCATATATCTCTTCTCCATTTCTGCTTCTTCGTCTCCATTTCTTCTTCTTCGTTTCTTGTTTTTTTCCTTTTCCTTCAACTCAAGGTACTTCACATATCTTCATTTGACATACATTCACGTGTTTACTTTTTTTTTTTTTTTTTTTTTTCCATTCTTATGTTTCGAACCAAATATCTCAAACCATACAAATGCACCACAAACCACTCCACCATCAAATCATTTGTGATTTATTATGAAACCATATACATACATATATATATATATATATATATATATATATATATTAGTAAAAAAGTGTTTGAACTAAAAAAAATAATATGAAAAAGACAAAGGAAAGACAAACCTCATTAATGCTAGTACTATTCATTTTGTTAAGCTATAAATATACTTATATTATAATTATACTCCCTCCGTCCCATTTTAAATGTCCCACTTCCAAAAACACACATTTTAAGAAATTTTTTGTTTGTATGTGGTAAAATGACAATAATATCCTCAAAAGTGGTGATTGTGTTTTGTCTTTTATGGGCAAAACTGGAAATTACATTTCCATTTTTGGAAAGGGACATTTAATTTGGGACAAACAAAAAAGGAAAGGAGGACATTTAAAATGGGACGGAGGGAGTAATAAAAAAAATTTCACAGCCTCATAATTTACAATTTATTTTTCAAAAACATTTACACCCTTGTCATATTTGCATCCATGTAGTTTAGGGATGGAGACACTTCACACCCATATTTAAAACTTGTCGCACTTTAAGTCACCGTGCTTTTTTCTTCATTGCAATTATGTGGTTTAGAGGTGGACTGGTGGAGACACTTTACATCCATATTTGAAACCTATCGCACTTTGAGTCACTGTGCTTTTTTTTTTCATTGCAAAGTGCAATGAAATTTTTTTCCTTCATTGCAAAGTGCAATGAAAAAAAAAAGCACAGTGGCTCAAAGTGCGACATGTTTTAAATATGGGTGCAAAGTGCCTCCACCTCTAAACTATAGGGACGCAAATTGCAGTTAACTCTTATTTTTATTATTATTTGTTACTGTTTTACAATCTGAAATAATAAGAAGGATTATAGAGACTCAAGAGAAAGAAGAAACCTTATTTTGGATAGCTGAAAATGTATTTTTTTTTATTCGGTTTCATTTTGTTTCAGCCTTAAATAATAATATGGATTTTCGTTCTATTTCATAGGAGGAGGATCATATAAAAACTTATTTTCCCTAAAAACCATGATAATCATTCATTTAGTGACATGTGGCTTTCATCAAAATACTGAATAAGGGTATTATTGTCTTTCTATAACCACTTTTTTTTAAGAAAAATTCATTAATTCATATTTTTACGGTTGAAAGTTCCTAATCATATCCTACAATCATGCAATTTAAATTTCAAAATGGTTATATTAAATCT
The DNA here is from genome assembly GCA_028751855.1 of Ambrosia trifida. Lineage (NCBI taxonomy): Eukaryota > Viridiplantae > Streptophyta > Magnoliopsida > Asterales > Asteraceae > Ambrosia > Ambrosia trifida. The sequence goes on from CM054127.1 coordinate 122,550,193, forward strand.
AGTTAGTTTTCACCAGGAAAATATGTTTCCATATATTGATGTATTCTGTAATCAATAATGGAGCCTGAATCGTCCACGGCAACGCAATCAGCCGGAGTAATTTTTTCATCTTCGATTTTGATAAAATATTTATTGTGTTGGTGTTTTAAAAAATTCCATTATGTTCATAATCGAAAATTCTCATACATGATCTTAACTCAGCCCCATATTATATTATATAATAGACACTAGCACAGTCAAAACAAACAACACGAATCGTAAAAGAAAACAACACGGATCGGAACAATACTAGCACAATCGGGACAACAATAACACAATCAGTAAAACGACCCTTTACATCTTTAGAAGCTGCTACTGAAAATTGATATTAATAGGCACTAGCACAACCTGGAACAAACATCATAAATAGGAACAACACTAGCACATTCGAAACGCTAGCACATTCGGAACAAAACATCATAAATCAGAACAAACAACACAAATCCGAAAAATTAAATTCGATAACAACACAAATCGGAAAAACACGATAAAGGTTTACATTCAAACACAAACACCACGCTGAACAACATGATTGGAACGACTAGACGATCAGAACAATACTAAACAGAACGAAAAAATCGGATTACTATAAGCACACTTCGATTGTGCAGGCCGGTAGTGTTTGTTTAAATGTAGAAGATGAAGTTGAAAAGGTGAGATGGTGTGTTAGTTTTTTTAGTTTTTTTTAATATTGATTTTTTAATTAATAATAGCATTTTTACTAAATTGCCCTTAGAAACTACTAATTAAGAAGGCTTAATTTGTAACCAACACAAGCCATTGATTTAATTTTTTAATGGCCCAGATTTGTTTCTATGGTTTTTACACTAGTAAGAGTTTTTACAGGATCTTGACTCCTGTTTCATATGTTATGTAATAAGTAATTACATTGAGTTGGGTTATATACAATATTCCACACGTGTAATACACAAGTTTGTATGCTAGTAACTAAAATCAAAGGTGGTTTGAACTCGGTAACTTTCCTTCCTATGTCTTCTTTTTTTTTATTCTAAACAATATATCCTTTCTCATTGAGAAGAAGAAAAATAATTCTAATAAACAAATTTACTTTTAACCAACACCTAGTGTTGTAAGATTTGTTAGGCGCTAATTGACTAGTAGGGTATCGACTAGCAATTAATCGTGATTAATTGGATTGAGAATTTATATATTTAATTTTTTTAGTTATGTATACACACACATTTTATATGCTTTTTTATTAAGTAGAAATGTTTTAACCCCTTCCACGACCCATTTTTTTTTAAGTAGATTGGTGTTATTACCAAAATTTATAGGTTTTGGCTTGAATTTGCTAACAATTTTAAGTTTTGTCTAGAATAGCTAGATGCCTAGATTACTACCGAAATTTAGCCGATTAGTACTGAATTTGATCACCGTTGACGGCTTAGCGATTAATGAATCAATTTGAGGAAATTACTAGGTGAACCTATGAAGATTAGACATGATTTTTATAACCATGCCTACCATACATTTTCCATTTTCTTAAACCCACAACACACTGTTTTTTCTATTCACACTTTTTATTATATCTTCTTTCTACTAATCTACTTATGTTTTTCATAAAAATTTCATGTAGACGCTCCTGTTTCCTACACCATTTGATCACCATACAACCCAACTTTGTACAAACAACCCACCCACCAAAAAAAAAAAAATGGTCATAACCAATGTTTTTTATTAAATATTTTAAGGTTTCACTTTTATTTTAAAAACAACTGAATAAAAGAATTTGTAAGAGCATTCACAGCCCATGCCACATCCCCAACCATATAATTTAAGAAAAAATCATAGTTTTTTAAAGTTGTCTCTCACTTTTTCAAAGTCTATCACATCCTATTCTCTATTCATCTCCCCATAAGTTTTTTTTATTATTATTTTCTTTCTTTACAACTAACATCAAATCACTCCACCTTCAATTTGTATTATTTTATTATTATTATTAAATGAGATGGGGAAATATGAAAGACCCCATATATGAGGGCTTAACATAGGTTTTTTGCAAATTTTAGAAATGAGGTATAAGGATAAGGGTTAGGATGGAGTGGGTTTTTGTGGGATTTTCTTAAATTTTAAGAATGAGAAAGGGAATGAGGGATGGGTTGTGAATGCTCTAAGAGTATTAAATAATAGGGAAAGGATTGAAGGGCAAAAAAGAGCTTGAGCTTGAACTATTACGTCAGTTTATGCCTAAAAGTTCTAATAGTGTGACGTGCACACGAAAATAAAACGTCTATAAGAGCATTAATTCACATCATATCTCTTATCCTCATCCACTAAATTATATTAAAAATGACTACATGTTATCTCTCCTTTTCAATTAAATAATACTTTTTATGAGGAAGGTTATTGTATAAAGTAACCTTAACAAAAGTATACGAAGGAACAAGAGTGTGACACGCGTCCTTAGATCAAAGGGTAATTTAGCAATATGGTATGCAAATTAACGAGGACAAAATGTTTGCTTTTATGGTGTAGTTTTTTTTTTTTTTTTTTTTTTAAGTTATGAAAATTTAAAAAATGGGGTATAAGTTGAAAAAAGTCAACAATTATAGGTTATACCTATTTTACCCTTCCCAACTCATTCCTTCCCCCTTTTCATGCATGCGTAAATTTCAATCCCAAACCATATTTCAATCTCATCCATTGATTTCCTAGAATAAAGACACACATTCCTTCGTATCTTTTTTACGCTAAGGTTCATTTGTATGTAAACTTTGTGTAGGGTTATGATACAAAGTATGTGTTGTGTAAGAAATGTGAGAAGGAAAAATAGTTATTGGATCAAAGTGATTGATGGATGGATGAGATTAAAAGAGTGACAATTTGGTAAATTGTGTTATAAGATTATTAACTAAATTTATATTGTGGGGGTAGTAATGTAAAAACACATCATCTCATTTTAAAAACCCATTTAATAATATCCTTTAACCATATAACATCCCTTAAATGTAGCATTCTCATTAACCTTCTTCTCCAAAACATGGAAACTATATCAACGACATCTTTAGAAATTCAAAATATATTCTCCCAAACACAGAAATGTGAGTATATTATCTTCTGTCATCGATACACTAAAAAATCAATTGTTTTTTCTGCCATCTAATTTGGTTTTTGAACTTCTAGAACTCCCAAAATGGTAGGGAAGAGGAAGCAGTTGCCGGAGAAGAAGAAGTTGACGTCCGACCGGAGGTTGATTGATCTTCTAGTAAGGTTTGGAACAAGTGTGTGATGTGTTGTAAAACATATGCATTTTGTCTTAGCATTTTAATAGTTTTTTGAGTCATTTATTTATTATTTTAGGGAGTTTATAGCATGGTTTTGAGTATTTGGTAATCTTATAGGGTGTATATATTTTTAGTATTTGTAGTTATTATTTATGCAATTTTTGTTGATTTTAGATGTTTGGCGAAAAAGGACGTGAATTGAAGAAATAATATTAGGAACCGAACATCCGGGCTCGAGAGTTGAAGAAAAAAGAAGTTTATTTTGAGAAGCTATGAAGAATTGGGCCAAGAATGATCATTAATTGAATAATTAAGCTAAACGGACCAAGAAAAATGAAGCCCAAATGAAAGAAACAAGCCAAGCCCAACTCTGATAATCCCATTTTGCTGAAAGTAAGGCGCCAAGCACCATGAGGAGAAGGGCTGAACTCCTCATGGTGCATGGGGGCATGTCTAACGAAAAAATGGATTTTTTTTATTAGATTTCCATATTTTTGAAGAGGAGGACAAAAAAAAAAACCCTAGATCATGGGAGGCAACTGGAGGGTCGACTTTGAGAGCTTCAAATGAGGATTTTGAGCATTTTGAAGAGATCCATTCATTTCGGTTGATTCTCGTACGATTAAGAACAAGTCTTGAAGCGAAAATCATGAATATGTGCGGCTAAACATCTTGTGGTTTCTCCGGGTGAACGATTTGGGTATTTTATCAATTGTTTTATGTTTGATACTCATTATTTGGATTAGATTTTGTGAACACCTTAAAGTTCTTTGTGTCTAATTACATGTTTGACTGATCTAGACGGTTTGGTTAATTAGTATTATTGCATTATGTTATCGTATCTTGGTTTTCTTGCTCTAGGATTAATTTAACTTTGCAATTAATGTTATGATAGCTGAATTGGGTCGAACAACTTAAACAAACTCATGTCTATATGATTTCCTATATAGGGTAGTAACACAATTCATTTGATAATTACCGAATCAGAAACCCGGAGTGACCGTTTTTCCATATGATTGTCTTTTATAAAACTCTATTATCACTTCGTTTTGCAGCACTGCAACACTTTTACATTCAACTTTATAAAATTACTTTAGTTAATCTTACGTTAATTAGCAATCAATAAATTAGCACTTTCCACAAACTCCCTGATGTTCGACAGCCCTACTTCCTATACTGCAGTCAGTTGTAGCTAAGGAGTAGTTTTTATCTAGTTTTTGTTTTACTGATTATGTCTTGCATGTGTAAATTAAAAGAGTTGAAGATGGGTTTTACTGATCATAAGCAGAATTTTTTTAATGATTTGGGGTCTTATGTGTGTAATTATAACAGTGTGTTATACATTGTTTATTTGTTTTGTGTTATTTATTTAGCAGTATAAAATAGGGTTTCAATTTGGGGGGGGGGGGGTTGTGTTTAACGAGTTGATGTTCAATATAGGATTTCAAAACACATGCCGAGGTTTTTGGTTGGTTATGATATATAAAGGAGTGTTTTTTGAGGGTATATCCGAGGGTTTTGTTTGGGGTTATGTGTTTTTCGATCATGTGTTTTGAGGATATAATAGAGGGTTTTTTTAGGGTGAACATTGGGTTTTTGATGTATAACAGAGTATTTTGTGTTATAAACATATCATGTGTTTTTGTTGCTTGAGTTTTATTAGATGGTTATAATTAGTGTGATTTAGATATTCAATTCACTGTGTTATATCTACATTGGATAGCTTGAATCCCCTTGTTGTGTTTTATATATTTTATAACGTGTGCTTCGCTTTTGTGTTATATATTGGAAAGTTTTATTCCCTTATTCATCTTTTATTACATACATTGACTATATATGATTTACAATTAAAAGTTAGCAGGAGTGGGAGGATAGCTAAACATTATACCGGTAAAAAGTTTACAAACACCATATCGGAATCACTAATCCTGGATGATACTGATGATAAACTAGTTGTTCCAGGTATACACTATAAAACTGTTAGGTTACTTAAAACATATTTATGTTTTGTTGATCGATTTTACTGCGAAATGTATAACATGTCAGAAAAACAATATATGAACACATCGTAAAAACAAGGATCCTTGATAAATGTGAACACATAAAAAAACAAGATGAGATACTATTAGAGAAGATTCCATGTAATACACAGAAAGAGGACAGAGTATATTCGTCTGCTGTGTGTAATATTTTAGATTCCACTTTGTTTTTAAAGGACTTTTACATTACATTTAATTATTGCAGGGAAGGATGACTCGGACGATGACTTTGTTGACGAGCCTAACCCTCTATTAGCAAAATTTGTATTAGAAAAGGTGGATGTCCTTAAGCCGGCTCTTAGGTATTCTACAAAAATGGTAGCCCGATTGGCATTACCAAACGTTGAAAAGATGTCGGACCCGATAAGTACACAAAGACCTCCAGGCAAGAAACATATCAGTCGTTTGCCAAGCGGCCCAAGAGTTTCAAGAGGTCTGCATGGAATAGAAGACTTTTGCTTTATGGTAAAAAAAATTAACTATTTATTTTGGTCTTTTATGGTTAGCTACTTATGATTTTTTCGATGGTTGTTTAATGTTAATAACTTGGTACTTTTGTTTTGGATAATATTTAGACTTCGTTTTTGCCACTTATATTCCGTTTTGTAAAAACACATTGATGTGTAATTTGTTGTTGCTGATAATGACACAACAGTGTAATTTGTTGCTGCTGGTAAATGACACAGTAGTGTAAAACACATAATAACAGGCTGTTGATAATTCTTGTTGCTGCTGATAAGTCTTGTTGTTGTAAAACACATAATAACATGTTGGCTGATAATTCTTGCTGATAATGACACAACAGTGCAAAACACATAATTTGATGATGGTGCTAACGAGACAACAGTGTAAAACACATAATTTGATGAACCAGCGTAAAACACACCACTTTGGTATGGGTTTCTTATTTAAAGTCGCAACATACAATCAGAGATCACAAAAAACCTTGCGAATTATAGATAGGAGATTTGTATAATTCGGTTAGTTATTTGAAACAAAATCCCTATAATCACTCACTAATTAAAATGAATTAAAATTAATAAATTAATTGACTGTGTATAATTACGTAAATAACCTTTATATTAATCTAAACTAGTGTCACATGTCGTCTTAAGAGTTCTTCTTACACTTTTCACAATTTTAACTCTTTGTACCGGAATCATATTTCTCTTTTTATATTCCTACAATTAAAATGAATTAAAATTAATAAATTAATTGACTGTGTATAATTACGTAAATAACCTTTATATTAATCTAAACTAGTGTCACATGTCGTCTTAAGAGTTCTTCTTACACTTTTCACAATTTTAACTCTTTGTACCAGAATCATATTTCTCTTTTTATATTCCTACAAAATAGGAAGTACAAATTTAATATATATATATATATACACATATAATAAACCAAAACCATTTTAATGACATGCCACTCAAAGAGACATTCTTTTCCTTGAGTGTGTCATGTGTCATCCCATGTGGCATTGAGATATTTTAGGAAAAAAATAATTTAAAAACAAAATTGGATTTTTCAACCTCATGTTTCCTCCCATAATTTTTAAACGTTAATATCTTTAATATACGAGATTTTTTAAAGAAAAAAATTACACCAAATTAACGAGCGTTTTATTATCTTTCCAACGAGTACCATAGTGCTATATAAAAAACGGAGAAATTTTTTTGTGTGGTTTTGTTCATACATGAAAAAAAACACAAAGTGTTCAGGTAATACATTAATCATGTATAGGGAAGTCACTAATTATATTCAAATCAGTAAATATGAATTTTTTTTCAACCAGAGCAGAATAGGTTAATAGAGTTATACGTTGTTTTAAGTTAGGTATCAATATTAGTATGTTAGAGTTGTACATTTGTTTAGTCTTTAGGATAGGTGTTAATATTAGAGTTACATTAAAGTTCTACTTTCTTTTAGGTTAGGTGTTAGCATTAGAGTTGTACATTGTTAATTTGCTTTAGGTTAGATATTAATATTAGAGTTATACATCAGTCTATTTCATATGTAAAATTGATGTATCATATTAAATTTCTCAACCCGAGACGCTCCCGAGGTATAATCTAGTATATTATAATAACAAAACTTATTTTGCAATGATTATAGGTCTTAACCTTTTTATGACAACAACAATGGATTATGTTATTATATTAATTAAATATTCTTTAAAGAAACCGCTTATGCATTGCATGTTACATTTAAATCACATTTTGTTTTGGTGATATATTTAAAATTACAAAAGCTAAGCACCCACCTACCTCTCATTTTCAAGATTTTGACTTGGCATTGCTAAGCATGATTATTAGTGGTATATATATGATAAAAGATTTTGGTAATTCTAGTTTTATCTTTATTTTTATAAAATTGTCTTTCATTCATTCTCATACTTGTTGGCATCAGTTACCTTGTATTGAGTATACTCGTTTATAGTATTATTTGGATAAAACATATATTCGCTGGAATGTTGATTTTATGAAAGTTGGTCTTAAACTGACCCAAAAACCCAATTGAAATGCAAAATGTACAAATACACTTACAGTGATTCTCCAAAACAATATATACACACATCTATCTATATTTATAATATATTATAAAGCATGAGCCAAATATTCCAACCAAATTTAAATAATTACAATATTTTATTCTTATGGTACAACAAATTAATTAAATTAGTAAGGGGTAAAATGGTCTTTTGACATGATAAATTAATTGATAAATATTACGTATTGCATGATTTAAAATTTGATCTAAATAACTTTTGTGACTTTTGAAGTTGAAATCTATTCACGTTCCTTCTCTTAAAAGCATTAGATCCTTTATGAACTTGTAGTCTTTTGAGTTTTCTTCCAAACCTACATATAACCTTGACTATTGATCATATTAACCATCATGCCAATAACGAACGTTGGGGAATATATTATTTTAATATATTATTGTTACAATTTTAAATTAATATTAATCTATACTATATTATAAAATATTTAGGAAGGATTCAAAAAAAAAAAAAAATTACAATATTTTATGCTTATTGTACAACAACTCAATGAAGTTAGAAAGGGAGTAAAATGATCTTTCTACCTTAGTATTAAATTGATAAACACAATTAAATTCATAAATTGATAAATGAATTGAATTTATGCTTTCTCATGGGAAAAAATAAAAAATAAACGGATTAAAATTGAGATTGTTTTAAAACATTAAAATTATCAATGCCATCACATCCCTTCTTCAGTTCTTCCTCAACTAAAGTAACTGAAAAAATTAAAATGCCATCATTTGGGTAAAATGAAATGGAAGGTGATAATTACTGAAGGTATACTTAGGGGCTGTTTGGTTGATTAAGTGTTGAATCATTAAGATAAGTTTGAATGGTTAAGAGACTCTGAATGGTTAAGAGCTGAATCATTCAGCATCCCTTATTAGCTTAATGGTTCAGCACTTAATCATTCCATTCAGATGCTGAAACAAACAGTCTGAATGCTGAATGATTCAGACCTGAATGGTTAAGAGGCTGATTAAGAGGCTACCAAACAGCCCCTTACTAGCACTTGGGTGGAATGAAACTGAAGGTATAGTTACTAGAAACCTTTAATTTTGGATTTTTTGCCAAACTAGTGCTATAGTGTCATTTTTTGTGCATTTGGAGGGTGTCAGCAGCAAACTTTCAAAAATGGTGAAACCGCAACATCATCTTGCGGATTTGCCTATGTGGAGGTGAGAGGAGAGAGGCTTTTGCTGAGTAGGAGAGATGGGGAAGAATCCGCAATATCATCTTGCGGATTTATGGGCGGTTTTTGTAGGCTTCAAAATAATGCAAGGGGGTGTTTTGTAACTTAGGGGTGATGTAGCAATACCATCTTGCGGATTCAAGGTTATATCCGCAACATGATGTTGCGGATTCATTAAAAATGGCCGAGAGTTTAATACTTGAAGGGGGTATTTTGTAACATATCACAACTTCTCACATGGGATTAAACCCAACCACACATATGTTTGCAGGGGGCAGCATTAAAGTACACTTGCGCATGACCATGTTGCGGTTTCCATGTATTATGTATGTTATATATTGAGACATATTAAGACGGTGTTCTCATCTCATTTACATGATGTTCAAAAATCCTACTATACCACAAAAAAATCCTACTATAACCACCATTTCATCCTGTAGATGTACAAAAAAAATATGATGTTTTCATTTTCTCATTTCATGTTGTTACATCCACATTCCATCATTGGTGGTGACAGGAGAAGTTTCGTTTGGAACATTGGATCGATGTTACATCCACTTGGAGTTATAACAGTATTGGGCGGGGATGAGCCATGCTTAAAGGCATTGATGCCCGTTTCATCCCCCGCATTGCATCGCTTTTCTGGGGTCCAAAAAAGCGGTGTCTTTGGATCGGTGTTACATCCACATGAAACTACTTAGATCGGTGTTACATCCACACGTGGTATAACACGTGTGGAATGCAACATTGTCACTGTAGTTTATAATATTTTGCCGTTGGTTGTCGTTGCTAGTCTCAATCTCCGGTCTACCAAACCCCGACATTCCAACGGTCTCTTTAGGGGGGTCAACTTTCCAGACAAAGCCTGTAGGGCAAGGCCATCCGGTGTTGATGAATCACATCATGTGATTAGCGACGTCGGCGACATCGGATGATGCGATTCTTCAACGTGCTACTTTGGAAATGAATCCTGGGTTGACCATTGGGTACCTGTTTGAAGGAGCACGGTTGGAATCCCAACTTGATCCCGAGCCCCCTGTTTGACTTCAATAAAGCAATAGAGATGGAAGGCGCGAAACAGAAACTCAATGAACTCTGCAATAAGTTTTTGTTTTGCACCTTCCATCACCGTTGTACACTAATTTTGGCAGCAAATTTAATCGGCTCTGCGGCTTCTACACCTATAGCGGAATGCACCCCGGTGTTGAAGAATCAAGGTCCGTTATTAGCGACGTCTGGGAGAATATTGGAATTGGTGGTCTCGGAAATAGATTGTTTTGTAACTCGGTAGATTTTATATTTAACGTTTTAGTGCATAAATAAATTTATGTGTGTTTCAGTCAATTCCAATTTATTATTATTAAATAACTTTGTTAAAAACAACATATATTTAAGAAAATTACTAAACAATATTCTAAAAAAGACACCATATTAACTAAAAAATACGATATATTCTGCTTCGGAAATAGATTGTTTAAAAAACGACATATTAACTAAAAAAAATTAAATATTTAAAAAAATTAACAATATTAAACAATATTCTATATAGATTGTTTAAATATAATTTTTTCTATGACTTTATTAAAAAAAAGTGTGTTGAATTTTTTTTATTTTTTAAGTACGGTATGGACATTTACTATGATTATCAAAACCGCAAGATGATGTTGCAGTTTTACTTTAAGTACGGTATGGACATTTACTATCATTATCAAAACCGCAAGATGATGTTGCAGTTTTACTTTAAGTACGGTATGGACATTTACTATCATTATCAAAACCGCAAGATGATGTTGCAGTTTTACTTTAAGTACGGTATGGACATTTACTATCATTATCAAAACCGCAAGATGATGTTGCAGTTTTACCTTTCTTAATATTGTCAATTTCACCTATAAATACATATATGTAAAGTTTCATTATCATTCATTCCAAAAGAAACGTTCGATAGTATGGAGAAGGACGAAGAGGTCGGGTCATATTTCTGTTCTCAACCAGTTGCTAAGAAATCAAAGTGGACGGATGATCTTTGGAGGCGTATGAAGAGATCGTCGTCATCCACGAAGGCTGGGTCGTCTACGGAGATTCCGACTGAAAAGCCACCGGAAAAGGAGCCCGAAAAAGATAGTGCTATAGTTTCCAACAAAGATTTAAAGAACTGGTCCCCAGATGTTTTAGAGTTTTACCTCAACGGGGACTCTCCATACTGCTACAGTCGTTTCATTACAAAAAAACTCGACAGATCTTTTTGGGGTGCCCTACTAGGGAATGAATCTGGCGGTCATCTGTCCTCTACGGTACACTTAACACGACATATTAATTTTTATAAGTTTTCACATGCTTACATAGTTAATTTATAGTGTTTTTTCTTCTTTTGCAGCATGTTGAAGCTTGGACTGTAAGATTAATGCGTGTACGGCAGGCGATGCTCTTAAAAACCCCAACAAAGAATTACGATGGTCGGTGTTACCTCCTGATTTTTATGATTACATGTAGGATGATAAATCCACTACCCCCCTTTATTATGCCGGACAAAAGGACCCGTATCCTCCATTCTGGGAGGTTGACTGCATCTACCTTCCTTTGTGGATTCGCCAAACAGACTGGCTACTTGTCCGTATTGATATGCAGAGCATGGTGATTACTCAATACTGGACCGATAAAAGATGGAGAAATGGAAAACATCGAGATGTTAGGAACTATATGGAGCTGTTACAGATATTTTTCAAATGGTTTCTAGAACGTATTCACTTTAGGAGACACACGAGGTACATAACGGAACGTGAGATGTCCCTCGGTTTGGTTGAGACGGATGTCCCCCAAGATGAGGGTAACATCGCTAACGCTGGGGTTCTTGTTTGTATGATGATGGAGAAACTAGTTAAAAACAAACCGTTGAAGATACACCATGAAAACACCATAGAAGAGGCTTGTGTGAACTACCGACGCCACATGGCTGATGAGCTGTATAAGTGTCGTTGTGATAAGTTCTGGTGAGTTGCGTCAGCTGTTTTGTAATATTTCCTTTTCATGTAATAAAGGCGTCATCGTTTATTTATTTCATGATACTTTGAACTAGCATCACGAGAGTAATACGACAAGTTGATAAGAAATAACAAGAAACAGTACTACAAACATTAACTTACGACAACCAACACACGACAATGAACATCACTAGCCACGGGAGGTACAACTTTTTTTGTTGTGCCCTGTTTGCTTACAAATACTGCATCTGCGGGGAGCACGAGGTTCGTCCTCATGCCTTTCATCCATCTCGTTATGGATCCTCTTCTGTTTCAACCTCCCACGTTTTATGGTAAAATGTGACGGGTTACCACGGAGTCTCCAGTTGGCATGTGCCCACAAAGCTGTATGACCTAGGGTATAAAAGTGGGCGCTGTGCTGAAGACGATATACAGAAGTATGATATCGTGGATCAACAATTTAATGAAGGTCCTTACGTTTCATGTGGCAAACCGCAATAGCATGCGAACAAGGCTGACGTTCGATTTGCCACTTTCCACAGGAGCAAGTTCTGTTATGGTATTCAACCGTGTAATCGTTCCCCCCGTCTTCCATTGCCCGAACGCGAGACCTGACGTGGTACCGTCCCTGTGAACCATCATACAAACGTACAGTATGTTCTCGTGATTTAGCATCACGTTCGCATATCACAGTCCAGATGCGGGGGGGGGGGGGGCAACATTGTTTGGCAACGCTTTCCAATTCTGTAGTGAATGTTAAACTGATCAACATCCCTTTCCAACGTGTGGTGTATGGCTGCCATAATAGGCATCATCTTTGCCTTTGACAACACATGGTTAATCACTCAGACATGTTGGTTGTGAGGTGACCCCATCGACGATTTTCTTTATCGTGCACCAACGTCCACTTAGAGAGATCAATGTCTCTCAAGTATCTCCATGCCTTTTTGTTAATGCTCTTCATTTGTCTGATGGCATACAGATACTTGTAACGCTGTGATGTGCTACCGATAGTCCAACAAAGCTTTTTCAGAGTTGCACTTTTGAATTTTGCGCCAAGATTGCTTCGTACATGACGAAGACAATACCGATGGTAAGCGTTCGGCTCCCTCCATCCTGGCAATTCCTCCATCGCCCTAATTATTCCGACATGTCTGTCCGAGATAATACAAAGGGGGTTGCTGGCGTTGTGTCTTGAAATATGCAGCCTAAACTGCTCCAGGAACCAACCCCAGCTCTCAATTGTCTCCTCATCTACAATTGCATACGCCACAGGAAGTATGTAGTTGTTTGCATTCTTGGCGACCGCAAGCAACATCTTACCCTTGTAAGTCCCCTTTAGATGAGTCCCGTCGACGGAGATTACCGGTGCCGAATATTGGAACGCCTCAATTATGGTCCAGTTAAATAAATTGACTTCTTTGGTAAAAATTAAATTAAGTGGCGAAATGCCCCGGGGGCCACTTTCGGGGCCGTGATTCGATTCCCCGGCCCGGGATTACCGGACACCGGACCCGCCAGCGCGCAGTGCTTAGCACATAGTTTACCGTTGATGCAAGTTTAGGCCTCCAAAATTATTGCTCGGCATCATTATCTGCGTCACAAAACGATGAAAAGTCACATTTTTCGCAGTGCCACTTTTTAGTGTTGAGGAGGTGTATTAGTTTCGGAGGTTTATTTTAAGTGGCGAAATGCCCCAGGGGCCACTTTCAGGGCCGTGATTCGATTCCCCGGCCCGGGATTACCGAACACCGGACCCGCCAGCGCGCAGTGCTTAGCACATAGTTTACCGTTGATGTAAGTTTAGGCCTCCAAAATTATTGCTCGGCATCATTATCTGCGTCACAAAATGATGAAAAGTCACATTTTTAGCAGTGCCACTTTTTAGTGTGAGGAGGTGTATTAGTTTCGGAGGTTTATTTTAAGTGGCGAAATGCCCCGGGGGCCAATTTCGGGCCCGTGATTCGATTCCCCGGCCTGGGATTACCGGACACCGGACCCGCCAGCGTGCAGTGCTTAGCACATAGTTTACCGTTGATGCAAGTTTAGGCCTCCAAAATTATTGCTCGACATCATTATCTGCGTCACAAAACGATGAAAAGTCACATTTTTCGCAGTGCCACTTTTTAGTGTGAGGAGGTGTATTAGTTTCGGAGGTTTATTTTAAGTGGCGAAATGCCCCGGGGGCCACTTTCGGGCCCGTGATTCGATTCCCCGGCCCGGGATTATCGAACACCGGACCCGCCAGCGCGCAGTGCTTAGCACATAGTTTACCGTTGATGCAAGTTTAGGCCTCCAAAATTATTGCTCGGCATCATTATCTACGTCACAAAACGATGAAAAGTCACATTTTTCACAGTGCCACTTTTTAGTGTTGAGGAGGTGTATTAGTTTCGGAGGTTTATTTTAAGTGGCGAAATGCCCCGGGGGCCACTTTCGGGACCCGCCAGCGCGCAGTGCCACTTTTTAGAGTTAAAAAGGTAAAACCGCAACTTCAATTTTCAGATTTAAATTCAAAAGGTAAAACCGCAACTTCAATATGCGGGTTTAAAAGGTCTATAAAAGTACATGTATTTCCATCCTTTTACTACCACCAAATATCACCCCAACTCATTATGGCAAACAACAGTCATACACAAATCCTAATGGATCTCGACGAATCAAACCCCGAATTTAAGGACATAGTCCCTGACACACCACCGCATAAGATTCCAAACCAACCCCGATGGTATCGTCCAACCAGAGAGTCGAAGAAATGGTCTCCCAATTTCATAGAATTCTACCAGAATGGTGACGCCCCTGTCTGTTGTAGTGTTTTTCTTGGCTGGATTCCGCTCGGAAAGGATTTTTGGGGAACCCTATTGGGATATGACGATGAGGGTCACCTTTGGCCACTTGTAAGCATTCTTTTTTAAGGTTTTTAAATATTAATATATATTCCCCTCTATTTTTATTTATGTGTATACATTTTTTTATTAAAAATTGCAGCACGTGGGAGGCTGGGTTACGTTGTTCATGAGGTACAGATGGGTATTGATCAATAAATCTAAGAAACCTGAACAATTGTATCCGTGGACAATACTACCCCCACAATTCCTCGACTTATTGTCTGAAACTCCCAACTATCGTGCGTTGCCATTTTCCATCGGAATTAAAGACAACAACCCTCCCTTATGGGATATTGATATGGTACTATTCTTTAGTGTAACTTACCATATATATTTATTATTTTGGGAAATAATATACGCTAATCTACCTTATGCAGTTGTATATCCCATTATGTGCTGAACAAAGACAGTGGTTTCTTGTTCAAGTTGATATGCGGACACTTCGTACGACGCTGTACTTTGCTAGCTCTTGCGCTTTGTCTACTTTCGGTGAACCGACGCCAATCCAAGTGTTGATTTACCCAACATTTGTGAAGTTCGAGACTTTGTTCAAGCAATTCCTGGATGAAATTTCATACTGGGAAAATTCCTGAAGAAATTATGTGGAAAAAATAATAGTGTCCGATACAAAAGTCTGGCCGCCTGAAGATCACGGCTCAGTTGTTGGTAATTCTGGAGTCCTTATATGTATGTTAATGAATAATCTAATTAATGAGGAATATATCAACTTTGAAGGAGATCTTGCGCATTCTTGTTCAGCATACCGTCGGTACATCGCTGATGAATTTTACCGTGGACGTTGGACACCAAATAAATGTAACAAATATTGTTGTTAACGTTTGTGAGCACGTGTGTTTCTTATTATAAATCTCATGTGTGTTGTGTGACATTTATCTACCAAAGATGTGTGTTTCATGTATGTTATGTTGCATGAAAACTAACATTAACCATTAAAACATAAACGCTAAAACATGAAAATTTAACATCCATAAACGAATTTAAAAACTATGCATCATTATTACAATAACCAGGACCACCACAACTAGGCTGATTACAGTATCTAGAACCGGTACCACATCGAGTACGCTGGCGATTTCTGGGTGGATTGCGACGTTCATCAAATTGAAAGGGTACAGGTGTCCAAGAATTATTAAAACCCGTTGGTTGTTCACTTTTAATTTGTGCCCAGTAAGTGAACGAGCATTCCTGGGTGTTAAACGGGTTATCTGGTGTCCAAAATGTAGACGTCTGGGTGTTACTTAGGGGTAGGGGGTATTATACATACTAGACTGTTGAGGAGTAGGTATGAACCCCCTAGAGTCTTGTGGATTGAACCCCCCTAACTGTTGTGGATCAAACCCCCCTAACTGTTGTGGATGAACGGGGTTTTGTGAAGGAACTAGCCCCTTCAAAATTACCTCTCCCACTATCATCATCATTCAGCAAACTTGTGAAATCAAAATTCGACCAGTCCATAGACTGGTCATCATTCCTGGGAGGGTCTTGAGTTGCTGAAGAAGGCCATGCCTGGTCCACCCGACCACGTCTACGGTTTATACCCCCTGACACCCTATTAGGTCGGCTTCTGTCAGCCTGGAAACCGACCGGGTGATCTTGTAGACGCGAAGGATGATTCAAACGATCTCCTTCGCGAATTGAAGTCAACACTGCGGTGGCTGTGTTTTGTATCGCTGCGAATTGTTCAGGAGCGTTTGGCATAAACCGAGCCGCTTGACTATACATCTCTGCATAGCCTTCCATCTGCATTAATATTAAAATAAAGAACATTAAAATAATATTTTTGCATTATATACACTACAACAAAAATGGCTTTTAAGGACCTTTTGTGTAGGACGCTTATAAAATAGGGTCCTAAAAACTATTTAATAGGACGAATGAACATTTGAGGTCCTTTTATAATATACGCTACTAAACCGGTGTCCTAAAAAGCTATCTAATAGGATGGATGATTCTTTGGGATCCTATTATCATATAACTTAATAAGACACTTAAAATGTAGATCCTAATAAAGTATTTTATAAGACATTTGCTTGTTGGTGTCCCATTATGTGGTAATGTAATAGGACACTTGATCACCAATGGTCCTATTATAACATAACTTAATACGACACTTTGTAGTTAAGTCATAAATGTTCGATGTTATAAGACCCTTTCTAGTCGAAGTCATATTAGAACATAACTTAATAGGACACTTGACACATGGGTCTTATACCTTTAACCTTTATAGGACTTTTAATCATTGTGGTGTTATTATAATACACCATAATAGGACACATCATATTTGAGTCATAAAACATCAGTTTTATAAGATGCTTATTGGCAAGAGTTTTATTATAACATAACTTAATAGGACACTAACACTTAGGGGCTGTTTGGTAGCCTCTAGCCGCACGGACGGAGTCTTCGTCGGGGGTTGATAAGTTAGTCCCGACATTTGCTGAAATGAACAGCGGCTCCAAGACTTACGCGACATCGGGGCTCAGCGTATCCAAGAAAACCGAGAGGTGGTTGACATCATGAGGGAACGACAATTTGAATGCGACTTTGCTTTTTACACGGCAAATCACGACCACCTAGAGGGCTAAGCGTTGGAAATGGCTTTGAACCGAAAGGCCAAAATCGAAAAAAAATATAATCTTTGAGTATTTTTATCTTTTATTTAGGGTTTGTAATTTTTTTTTAGTATTTGTATTTTTTTGTTTTAGTATTTGTAATTTTTTTATTTTTAATGAAATATTATTAAGTATTAAATATTCTTATTTAAATAAAAACAATAATTAACCAATCATTACCAATCATTTATAACCCCCACATAACCCCCCTTCCCACTACACCCTCTTTTTCCATAACCTCCACATAACCCCCTTTCTATTACTTTTTAATATTTTAATCCTATAACCCCCACTTAACCCTCTACCACTACACATACCCTAAGATTCTCCTAAAAAAGGCCAAATATAACTTATGTTCCCGCTCTCCAAAATTTAATTATTTCTCTCCCAAAATAAATGGTTTATATTCCCCTTTTTTGTCAACCCTAAAACTTTGCATTCTCTCAAAATCCCAATTCCATATTTCACCAAAGTTACAATTGATATTCAGCAAAGGCGGCAACACAATTTTAGATACATTAGTCTTAGAGTCTATGTTATCAAAAATAAGAAGAATACATGGATGATTAGTGCTTGATCTAGCTTTTTTAAGTTTTTTTATTATTTAATCATCTTTGCACGATCTGAAGATTTATATTTTTATTTTTATCCAGGTTTATTGGTTTCTACTTCTTCTTCATCTCGTTCGCACGGTTCAGTCTTCGTTTCTAACGGTTCGTCTTGTTTCTCATATATTTGGTTTTAAATCCAGATTTTTCTATGTCTTTTTGCTAATGTTGGATGAATATCAAGTAATATGGAATAGAAAACTGCATTTTGAGAATGATGTTATCTATTTTCTTTGTTTTGTCCTGTTTTAGTTTTACCTTTGTTTGACATAGCATTCTTTGAGGCTAATCATATTTACCTGCACACCAACTATATGATGAAAGGCTTCAAAGAGCTGCAATTTTTATGAATACAAAACAAGAAGATGCCCTCAAGTTAATCAAGTTTATTACTAACTAACAAGTTTATGGCTTGATCTTTTTAATAATATGTTTTGTTTAGAACTGTTTGAACACATTTACTAGTATATTGAGTTGGTAAATTCCATACTTTTAAAATCAAACATTTGTAATTCCTAACTAACTCAATAATTATGTGACAGAAAATAAAACTTTACTAATTTGTTTTATAGTTAGACTTTCAAAATATGTATGGTTATAAGAAAAATTAAAATGACATTACGATAGTCATATTAAATTTTTTATTGCTTTTGTCTTGTGTATTAGAGATCTTTACCCTTTTAAGTTGCATCTACTTGTATTATGCAATCATGTTATCAGTAACTGTTTATCACACTATAGTTACTTTGTTGTTTGCAATAATTTGAAGAGGCGACATCATTTCGTAAGGTACTAAATACTATTTTATCACACTATAGTTACTTTGTTGTTTGCAATAATTTTTAGCCATGCATTGGCATAAGACCAGGTGTAGTGGAGAGATGAAATGGGCGTGAAACGCCCCCAAAACGCCCCAAACACCGACCCCAGGCGTTTTGGGCCATATTTGTTCCTAAGCGTGGAATTTTTAACGCTTGATTTTGGACGTGAAAGGCTTGAACCAATCCTCTTCCTCCACGTGGAAAACCCCTCACCACTACACTCGGTCTAATAGAATTTTTTTTCTTATTCTATGAAGAGGTTATCAGCCATTCGTAATGTAGCAGGCAAAAAACATGCTAAAGATAACGCTTCAGGATAGAAAGTAAATCATCTCCTAGGTGCTACTCTTTGGTTCATGTTTGTTGATCATCTTAGTATGATTGTAGCCAAAAAATTATCCCAACTTGTTATGTTTTTACGCGTCTTATCCGGAACATGTAATGTATTCGATACGCTCCGCTGCAATGCACGGATAATAATACTAGTTTTAATAATCTGAAACCTAATGCTTATACATGGATGGTTTATTTGTAGGTAGTCCGTGAGGATTGAGGACACATGATGACTCAGGATTCTATGCTGCTTGTTACTTTCATTGCTTTTAATTTCTTTGTTAAATGTTAGAAGACTTTATGTTGGATAATGCTATAACTTATTTTTGTTTAATGTTTTTGTTATGAATATGCGTATTTGAAATATAATAAAGTTTTATTTCTTTCATAAGTTGATGATATATAGACAATTCAGTAGAATTTTATATGATGATGGTCTTTTTTATTGTATAATAAAAACCATTATTTAGATGTCCATAACCATATCGTAAAATTGTGAAGCGTTGTATTATATGACTTGTAATTTTGTCCTATTAAACTTGTTAGAACATTGTAAAAGTGTCCGAATATGCTTTTCTCAGGATGCTATATGGGTTGTTTTATGTGACCATAAAATTGGTTTCATAATCTTACTTGAGATATTAGGACCCTTTTCTTGGTGCTAAAATACCTATAATGTGTATTAAAAGTAGGTAAGCACATCTTAGAACATTATAAAAGTGTCCTAATATGTGTTTATTAGGAGTTTTTTTTGGGATGTTCATAGACATATTATGTGACCATAAAATTGGTTTCATAATCTTATTTGAGATATTAGGACGCTTTTTAAGTTTCGGGACTTTTTACGACCCCTTTACATGAAACGCTTTTACCGTTGGTCCTATTAAATAAAAGGTCCTATAAAATAACATTTTAGGACGCTTTTGTGCGTACTAAAAACCCATTTTTGTTGTAGTGATACTATTGTGTAAATTT
The DNA here is from genome assembly GCA_028751855.1 of Ambrosia trifida. Taxonomy (NCBI): domain Eukaryota; kingdom Viridiplantae; phylum Streptophyta; class Magnoliopsida; order Asterales; family Asteraceae; genus Ambrosia; species Ambrosia trifida. The sequence goes on from CM054127.1 coordinate 122,570,492, forward strand.
ATTAAAGTGATATACAAACCATTAGTTGGGTGATTGACCCATCATCTCGGAACCCGGTTTGTGGTACCGGGTCATTCGCCGGGTTGGTCACAAATCCAACCGTGTATTCCGGATACCAACTCATGTAATCTGGAAACACGGAAGGAAACCCTGCCAACATCGGTTGCCCCACCACTCTATTAAATCTGCGATTATCCCAGGAGGATACATAGGTTTCATGTCTGTTTCTCCAGTCTGTATCCGTATGCCCGGAACGCTTCAATTTACGCAGGGAAAGGTGCTCTTCATGGCTAAGGGGGGGGGGGGGGGGATTTTGAGGTTTCCATTGGCAGAACCCGTACTGTCTAAGGACCCGAGATGGTGAGTGGTATTCCACCACTTGATTCCACAAGATATAACACTCACAACACCAGGAATCCTGCCCTTCTAGACAATAATCCGCCAAGGAACCCATTTCTTCTTCATATGGACGCCAGACAAACTGGTGCAAAAAAATAATTAATTATTAACGCATTGTACGGAATTCAACAGTAATTTAGTGTAATTTAACTCTTACCGAATCCTCGTGAAGATTGGATAGTTGAGAACGGATTGCGCGTAACGAGTGTCTGGTCGTCTCCTTAAACCGGTGTGGTACACGCCACCTTTTAAAAAAAATTATCAAACGCAATAGTTAGCAAAAATAACATGTTTTAATATAATCAATAATATGCACGCATAAAATACTACTTACTTGGCACCAAATGGGAGTCTACCGGCGCCTTCTTCTTGTTCTTCCGGAACAATTCTGGGAGCTAATACCCGGATTCTGGTATACGCCCACAACTGTAACAAATACACACACCCACACATTGCTTCGCCGTCCATTACTGCTGCTTTGCACAGGTTGCGATACAACCATGCCAACACAGCACTACCCCACCTAAAGGTCCCACATTCATTGAGGTCCTCTAGGTATGGTAAAAAGGACAGCTTCACCGTCCCGTTGCTTGAGTCATTAAACAAAGAACATGACAACAAGAGTAATATCACACAACGGGCGCGTTGTATGATCTCGACGTCAGTCGGGTCATCGGGCAACGGATCCGAAATTCTTTCTGTAACATCCCGTACAGGCATCTTGTTTCCAGTGAATTTGTTGGTTGTTATACCCAACAAATTGCAGACAAGTAGTGCCCGTTCCTCATTATTCGTCACGTCAAGTACTTCTCCTATCACGGGGGGACCATTAATAGGAAGACCCATTATGCATGCAACGTCCTCTAACGTTACTGTCACCTCACCGAATCGTAGGTGAAACGTGTTGGTCTCGGGATGCCATCTTTCAACGAGGGCAGTTATCAACCCTCGGTCAATTTCTGGTAACCACACTCAATAACTCCAAGAAAACCTGCAGTGCGCAGCATATCTTTAATACGACCATCCAATGGATAGTTGTTAATTTTCGACCAAAAGGATTGGTCGCCGCGTCTAACATCAACATCTACATCGGCTACTGCATTTCCTTCAAACAACATCGCCGAATGATGTCGTGATTGATCCCATAGAAGTTCATTGCTGCGAGGACCAGGGTTTACAAATGCCATAGTGCAAATTATAAGAGTGCAAGATATGTGTATACAGATTGAGAGTGAAAGATAGATTAATCTGAAAGATATGTGGTCTTTTGCTTGGATTTTGAGAGTGCAAATTACTCGTTCACATGCATAAAATTTATAAGACTACTGCATGGTTGCATGTACTTGCATGCATGCATTTATGTCTCTTATTTAACACTTGTCTAGTCTAGTCTTACTGAAAAGCATGCCCCCCTTTGTGTGGTTGGGGTGTAATGCATGTGAACCAACCTGCTTCTTTCTTACACACACGACATAAAGAGACAAAAGATAAGTTACAATACTAGCCCTTCATCTATTAGTTTAAAAAAAACCGAAGAAGCAACACCATCTTACGGTTTTAGTTATTTTCAATTTACAAGACTGGCCCTTCAACTATTTGATCATATGCAAACTTTCAAGACCTTTGTCAGCCTTTTTCTGAATCCGCAACATGATGTTGCGAAGACCACAAAGAATCCGCAACATGGTGTTGCTACTTCCATCCAAACTTACTGATGTGTCGTAAAACACATCTATTTTCCTATGTATTTTGAGTTATAATTGAGTCTTTTGTATATAGTTTTTAGTAGTTTTAGGCGTGTACTCGTTTGTTGGCCTATTTTTGTCATTGTATAGATTGTTATTAATTTTTAGTACTTATTTATTTATTTTATATTTTGGTAGGTGTTCGTGTGAACATTGGAGCGTAAATGAGCAACTTTGGTTAAGCCAAGAACAACCGAGTCTAGAGCACCGAATAATAATAATAATAATAATAATAATAATAATAATAATAATAATAATAATAATAATAAAATTAAAATAAAAACACTAAACGTGAGTTCATTCACATTGGTGTAAAGGGCCGAGGCCCAAGAACTATTTGGAGGTTTTATAATTTTTATAAAAGGACGGCGACGAGAGGATATATGGATTCAATTAATTCATTCAATCATTCATCGGATTAATTCTAGAATCGCACAACAAGAAAAGGAATTTTCCAATTTCATTCTAATTCGCATAGGAAAAAGTCAACGGTCAACCACGGTGACGAGCGAAAGGGCACGGAAGGAGAGAAAGCCACGGGCACGTTAAAGATAAAGAGCCAACGAGCCATGGGTTAGGTTTAGTTTTCGCTCATTATTTTTATAGACATGATGAAATTGTTTTTTATAAACTTTGAATTTATGTTTCTAAATATTATGAGTAACTAGACTTTTATGGTTGCTTAGGTTTATGAACTAGACACGTAATTTGCAGTTTTTAATGATTCTTGGTTTTTAATCTTGATGTGTAGAATTACATGACTTTAACTTTTATTGTTGGATTTGATATATGTGTGTTGGTGTTAATTTTATTTGAAGTTTGTTTATTGGTTTTGTGGAGCTAGGCATGTAGAGATACCCCCTAGGTCTTTAAATCAATCTAGTTCGTCAACTTAGGTTAGCGTGCTAGTATTTGGAGTTGGAGTAAGACACAAGTATAACAAACTAATATAATAAATTAACTAAGACGTGCAGTCCATTCTTGAGGGTGAGAAATCTAACTCGAGTTTGCTAAGTAACTAACTAGGCATTGTTCGGTAGTTGGCAAGCGCTAGGGCGGGAGTCGCTACTTGTTCGTGTTTAGAGTTTTCCTAGGTTTTCTTCAGTAAAGTTTAAGTCTGCTTCATAGTTTGAGAGTTTTAATCCAGGAGAGGTTTTAATCTGATTTCTATGGGATTTTGGTACGCTAGGGCGATCCGGGTCCATCTTAGCATTTCTACACTTGTCCTGCCTTGAGTCTAGTGAGCTATCTTTGACAGGAGGTTTATTAGATAAGAATAGGGTCTCAAGTTAATTACCAGATTCAGGATTTATTGCTAGTGTCTAGGGATTTTACCTAAGTAACCAGCCTTCTTCCTATCCGATTTCTCCAAGTCCCTAGTTCCTATAAGCAACTAAAGTTATTTTATTTATATTTAGTTTCTTTTAAGTTTATAATTAGTAGTTTAAAATACCCCCACATAAGTATATATTTATTTAGGCTAGTATTCGGTATAGGTTGTGATCTAGAGTTGCATTCGCGTCTTTGGGTTCGATACTCGGTCTTATCTGTTTACTGCTTTGCGACCGGTACACTTGCCGTGCGTGTGTAGTTTCTAGGTGAGTCGTTTTAATTAGAACTTGTGTTATTTATATATATACACTTACACACATCAAGTTTTTGGCGCCGTTGCCGGGGACGCAATTGGCACTCTTGAGAATTATCCGATCCGTTTCTAGTCTACTATTTTGTGAATATTTTTTTTTCTTTTTTCTTATTATTATTATTTTTTTTATTCTTAATATATAATTTTTTTTATCATGTGCGAGATCTGCGGAGGACCCCATTTTACCATAAGATGCCCTCATTCATATTCATCGGGGTATTCCACGGATTATTATTCTAACACGTATTTGCAGCCGCAGCCATATCAGTCATACCAGCCTTCATACCCACAGGCAAACCGGTGGTTTAACCCTGCAACATCTGAGTCACTAGATAGAAGAAAAAGTCGGCATGATTATCTACAAGCTGAGATGTATGAGGATAGGCATGGTGGTAGCTCGTCAGAGTATCCACCTAGCCAACGTTTGTATCCACATCCCGATTATCGGGATGTCTCGTCTCACACTAGACCCGATTTTGCCGCCTTAGTTGCTAAACAACAGCTCATGCTCGAGGATATCGATTCTTTGCTATCCAAGCGCACCGACTCTTTGAGGGAACAAGATGCGGCACTTAAAAGGCTAGAGGCTCAGGTGGATGAACTGAAGACCATAATGGACGTTGAAGTCCCACCTCCAGTTCAGCAGGTTTATTTCACATATGATGATCCAGACGAGATGGTAACACTTACATTACCTGATTGTATTAGTCCCGTTGCTGAAACTGTTTGTCCTTACTCATCTGATTCTGTGCATGATTTAACTGACCCATATGATTCTTTACACTTGTCTTGTGAGGATGATATTTTGCAGGATTCAGGGTTAGATCCAGAGACCATAATGGACGCCTTAGTCCCACCTCCGGTTCAACAGGATGAGCAGCCTTGCCAGATCTCTAGTTCAGCAGCATATCCTTGGGAGGTAGATGTCTGGAGTGATGATGAGGAGATAGAAAGGATAGAGTGGGACGCGCACAGGAAAGCCATGTTGGAGAAGATAGGGGAGGCTGAGGAAGATATGGATTTTTCAGAATCCACAGGCTGGCTGTTTGAGGAAGAAGTGGTGGAAGAGGAAGACACCGCTGACCTGCTTGAAGAAGCAGCTGATGGGGGAGTAGAGTTTGGTGACGAGTTATTTAATTTGTCAGCTCCAGAAGTGGACAAAGATTTTGACCAAGTGTCACCAAACAAGGAAGACGAGAAAGAAGCAATGGTGGAAGAAGAAGAACACCACAGCCGGCCCGTGCAGGCATTGGATATTACACTGCTAGTAGTGCCACCACCATGGCCACCACCACGGGAGAAGGCAAAGAGGCATCTGGACCGACACAGGGTGAGGGTCAGGAGTTGCAGAGACAACAAGTCCCCTCATTACATGCCAAGAATAAGGTTTGGTCCAGGTAAATTTAAATATTGGTGGTCCGACCCATTTGAATCCGATAAAATAATTTTCAATTCCACTAATTTAATTTTTCTAAATAATATGGACCGGGTGGAATTAAATGGGTTGGATCGGGTCCAGATAAAAGAGAAGCCCCCTGATTAAGTTTAAGTGTGGGGAGATTCTGTAGAATTTGTAAATTTATATGTACACCTATTTATTTATTTATTTTTTTTTCTAGCTTTTCATTTTTTTTATTTGTGGTCTGTCAATCGGTAGTGGTTCATAGATTTTTATTTTTTATTTTTTGTGTCTTTGAGTCTGTTTGCAGGTTTGCGTGTTTGTTTAGGTAGAGGAAATTTCACCATGAGCGGATCCCATGTATTTATCTTTATATATATTTTATGATTGGGAGTTTTGGTAGAGGTTTGGGTAATAAAAGATATTTTTTTCTAAAAAAAAAAAATTAATTAACTTTCTGTGAAAAAAGATTTTTCACGTAATGTGAGAAGTCTGGGCTGACCTGTTCGCCTTATGCGACCAGCTATTACCCCAGAAAGTTATATTTTTTCTCTTGCAACGCGTGTTGTGATCACCAGTGTCCTTCACGTTGAGCTAGAACCAGATTTTTTTTTTCTTTTCTACCCATTTGGTTCTACCACCATTCACCGCCATTTTGCCAAGCAGGTACGTTTTCTTGTTTGTTGTTAAATTATGAGTATGAGTTAGTAGTTTGAGTCTTTTTATTTTTGTGTGGTTCGGTATTCTGCTCTGGTTTTGTTTGTTTTGTTTTGCGCAGGTTTGGATTGCACCACCCGTACTCAATCTCCATTCGGGTGATTCTGGACTTGTACGTTATATTGAAGCAACCCGAGAGTTTACCATTGTGTCAGAGCCGATCGCGACCAAAATGCTATACGATCGAGCTATATTGGACTAGAGCTTACGCATTAACTAACCAGCTAAGTCCTTTCCAATTTGCCCTCGTTTTTTTTTATTTTTGTATTCGGAATTTATTATTTTTTATTTTGAGTCGTTCTCTATTCCTACATTGAGGGCAATGTAGAGTTTAAGTGTGGGGATGGGAAACTGTCGTTTAATTTGTATATAAAGTCGTTTGAAAAAAAAAATAATAAATAAAAAAATAAAAAAAAAACTGAAAAAAAAAAGTCCCTGATTTTGAAGTTTGCATTATATAAAATATGGAAAATGATAGGTAAAGTTAGGTGTCCGGTTTTCAAATAGTATGTATAATAAGAGATTAAAATTGATTGAAAACGTGTCTGATTTGGGATATGTGGGTAGGCTCGGCCGGTAGAAAGGTTTCCTTTGAAAAGTAATAAATTAATTATGTTAGGCTATTTTGTGGTTTCTCATCTAGGAGAAACGGGGAGACCGAAACCGCCAAAAATAGTATAAGAAGCACCGTTATAAGTAGAAAACCGTTAGAATTTCTAATCACTTAAAAAAAATAGAAATCAAAGCAAAAATGCTGAAGCTTAAGGTGCCTGCCACTGGGATAGCGACTTGGATTGGTCACACCCTCTGAGTTAAGTATGCTGAGATGAAAAAAAAAATGCTGAAGCTTAAGGTGCCTGGCCACTGGGATAGCGACTTGGATTGGTCACACCCTCTGAGTTAAGTATGCCAAAAAAAAAAAAAAAAAAAGTGATTTTAAATTTTCTTGGTTTTCTACATAAGACGGTTGGGAAATGGTCAATTGGTCGTTCCTTTAGCTTCATAAGCTTGAGGCGGGATTAGGAGGAACTGTGGCTTCCTTCGAGTGAGACCCTAGATAGACTAATCAACATGAACTTAACATAAATAAAAAGGGGCTTGGAAACCGGTGTGGGTTTAAGAGGATCAATATACCTGCAATCACAATCAATACGTTAGTAGATTATTAATTAAGTAACCTATGTTTTGAAACTGGATGTAAACCTAACTGTGATTCCATAGCATAATTCTTTTTCAGGGACGAAAAAGGTTTAAGTGTGGGGATGTTTGATGTGTCGTAAAACACATCTATTTTCCTATGTATTTTGAGTTATAATTGAGTCTTTTGTATATAGTTTTTAGTAGTTTTAGGCGTGTACTCGTTTGTTGGCCTATTTTTGTCATTGTATAGATTGTTATTAATTTTTAGTACTTATTTATTTATTTTATATTTTGGTAGGTGTTCGTGTGAACATTGGAGCGTAAATGAGCAACTTTGGTTAAGCCAAGAACAACCGAGTCTAGAGCACCGAATAATAATAATAATAATAATAATAATAATAATAATAATAATAATAATAATAATAATAATAATAATAATAATAATAATAAAATTAAAATAAAAACACTAAACGTGAGTTCATTCACATTGGTGTAAAGGGCCGAGGCCCAAGAACTATTTGGAGGTTTTAGGTAGCGTTTGGTATGATGGAATGAAAGGGGGAATGGAATGGACCATTACAAGGTAATGAAAAATAATGTGTTTGGTTGGATAAAGGAATGGAATCACCCATTCCACAAGGCATTCCATTCCCTCAAAACCATTCCATCCACCCCCCATGTTTTTTTTCATTCCATCCCCATTCACCCTTTACTAACAAAAGCATAACCCACCACCATTGTCGCCACCACCCACCACCACTATCGCCACCACCCACCGCCGCCGCCACCACCCACCACCGCCGTCACCACCCGCCGCCACCACCACCCACCACCGCCGTCACCACCCACCACCACCGCTACCAACCACTGCCACCACCCACCACCACCGTCACCACCCACCACCGCCGCCACCACCCACCACCACCGCCACCAACCACCACCACCGCCACCACCCACTACCTTCACCCTCCCACCACCGCCACCACCCACCACCGCCGCCATACAAAACCACCCACCGTCGCCTACCACCGTCATCCACCCACCGCCACCTCCACCACCTACCACCATCACTCACCACAACTTCCTTTGCCCACCACTACCGCCGCCACCCATCATCGCCGTCTCCTCCACCCACCATCACCGCCACTACTCACCATTGTCACCCACCCATCATCACCGCCATCCACCTCCACCCATCGCCACCGTTGCCGCCACCCACCACCGTCGTCGCCACCACCTATCACCGCTGTCGCCATCCACCATCACGCTACTGTCACACACCACCACCTACCATCACCATCACCAACCGCCACCCACCACCACCGCCACTACTCACCATCGTCACCCACCCACCATTACGACCATCCACCTCCACCTTCCACCGTCGCCGCCACCGACCACAGCCGCCGCCGCCCACCAGCGCCGCTACCGCCACATATCACCACACACCATCACCGCCACTGACCACCACCCACCACCGCTACTAACCATCGATTTTATTCATTCGTTTTTTCTTGTCTATCCAACAACACAAAGTAATGTTTTGTTTCATTCCCACATGACAACCAAACAAGACATGGAATGGTAATGATCCATTCCATTACCTTGTCCATTCCATTACCTCGTCCATTCCATTCCTCAATCCATTCCATTACCCCATACCAAACAGACCCTTATAATTTTTATAAAAGGACGGCGACGAGAGGATATATGGATTCAATTAATTCATTCAATCATTCATCGGATTAATTCTAGAATCGCACAACAAGAAAAGGAATTTTCCAATTTCATTCTAATTCGCATAGGAAAAAGTCAACGGTCAACCACGGTGACGAGCGAAAGGGCACGGAAGGAGAGAAGGCCACGGGCACGTTAAAGATAAAGAGCCAACGAGCCGTGGGTTAGGTTTAGTTTTCGCTCATTATTTTTATAGACATGATGAAATTGTTTTTTATAAACTTTGAATTTATGTTTCTAAATATTATGAGTAACTAGACTTTTATGGTTGCTTAGGTTTATGAACTAGACACGTAATTTGCAGTTTTTAATGATTCTTGGTTTTTAATCTTGATGTGTAGAATTACATGACTTTAACTTTTATTGTTGGATTTGATATATGTGTGTTGGTGTTAATTTTATTTGAAGTTTGTTTATTGGTTTTGTGGAGCTAGGCATGTAGAGATACCCCCTAGGTCTTTAAATCAATCTAGTTCGTCAACTTAGGTTAGCGTGCTAGTATTTGGAGTTGGAGTACGACACAAGTATAACAAACTAATATAATAAATTAACTAAGACGTGCAGTCCATTTTTGAGGGTGAGAAATCTAACTCGAGTTTGCTAAGTAACTAACTAGGCATTGTTCGGTAGTTGGCAAGCGCTAGGGCGGGAGTCGCTACTTGTTCGTGTTTAGAGTTTTCCTAGGTTTTCTTCAGTAAAGTTTAAGTCTGCTTCATAGTTTGAGGGTTTTAATCCAGGAGAGGTTTTAATCTGATTTCTATGGGATTTTGGTACGCTAGGGCGATCCGGGTCCATCTTAGCATTTCTACACTTGTCCTGCCTTGAGTCTAGTGAGCTATCTTTGACAGGAGGTTTATTAGATAAGAATAGGGTCTCAAGTTAATTACCAGATTCAGGATTTATTGCTAGTGTCTAGGGATTTTACCTAAGTAACCAGCCTTCTTCCTATCCGATTTCTCCAAGTCCCTAGTTCCTATAAGCAACTAAAGTTATTTTATTTATATTTAGTTTCTTTTAAGTTTATAATTAGTAGTTTAAAATACCCCCACATAAGTATATATTTATTTAGGCTAGTATTCGGTATAGGTTGTGATCTAGAGTTGCATTCGCGTCTTTGGGTTCGATACTCGGTCTTATCTGTTTACTGCTTTGCGACCGGTACACTTGCCGTGCGTGTGTAGTTTCTAGGTGAGTCGTTTTAATTAGAACTTGTGTTATTTATATATATACACTTACACACATCACTTACAAAACACCCCCTTCCACTATTTTAAACCTCCATGACCGGCCCATACCATCCGCAAGATGGTATTGCTTCTTCTCCCCCCTCTCCTACTAAGCAAAATCCTCTCTCCTCTCCCCTCCACATCATCAAATCCGCAAGATGGTGTTGCTTCTTCCCCATTTGTGAAAGTTCATGGCTGACACACTCCAAATGCACAAAAAAATGACACTGTACCACTAGTTTGGCAAAAAAATCTTAATTTTGGCTAATTAACTATTTCAAACCATTCTTTACCCAAATTATAAAATGAGCGGAACCTTCAAGGATCTCTTTGTTCATCCCTTGTTCTTTTTCCTTTTCATTGGAGTCGCATTAGCCAGAAACACTCGTTGCCAACGAGCGTCTCTGTTTGCCCGCATCACAAACCACCACCACCAATTTTGACATAGGCGCTCGGGTAGTTGCCCACGGTAATACGATTGACGAAAAAATATGTCGGATATCGCAATATCGTTCCTACAAACTAAAGCAGCAAAGTTCACGAGTCTACGTCCAACTCCTTTGAATCATATTTGAATTGGTCGTCAAGTGCTAATTTCCAGTAGCTAGATCACTAAAGTCTGAAATTATTTTCTTTCTACTTTAAAGTTTAAATTTGGATTCATTGTATTGTATAGTTAATGTGTATTCTTTTGCATAATCAACAACTTTTATGTCTAACTATAGCTTTCCTTAGTATTTTCAATGTAGCCACTAAATATTCGACGTGATCAAAAAATCAAGAAATTCCTGCAATCAAGAGCATGTATACTGTTTGGTTTTAAATTTTCTCTTCAAATGTAATTTTTATAAAAGCTTTCAGCTGTGTAAGACTATAAGTTATATGTGAATCGAACCAGAATCAAAACACCGGGTTTTAGAAGGCAAAGTAAAAGTATTACCTCAACATGCTAAATCTTGAAAATACAATTTAAATTTGC